>CAOKZL010001771.1:0-283807 GCA_948472985.1 Iguana delicatissima | reverse complement strand
TAAATAGCTTGTGTAAACAGCCAATCAGGGAAAAGTTTCAGCACCCCTCAGCACTGGGCCATGGTATCACGTGAGTATAGTCAGCATGGTATAGTGGTTTGAATATTGGATGTTGGATTACAGTTCCGGAGACCAGGGTTCAAATCTCCACTTGGTCATGGAAACCCACTGGCTGACCTTGGGCAAATCACAGGCAAAGGCAAACCCCCTGTGAACAAATCTTGACAAGAAAACCCCAGGATAGGTTCACCTTAGGGTCATCATAAGTTGGAAACAACTAGAAGACACACAACAACAATCATGGCCCCATACTGCTTTCCTGCTTAATGCCAGATTGGCCCTGATGAGAATACATAGCCCCTTCAGCAATTAGACCCCAGCACAAAGAACAAATAGTGTTTTGTTCCTTGTTTCAATTCTGCACCATTGGCGGTGTCTTCCTAGTTCATACCGACTTTTAGTGACAACTCCCTTGTGAAACTGCCTTAGTTCCATAAAAAGTGCCTATTGTTGGTGCCTCATAAACACCATGCTGCCAAAATTGACACCCCTCCTTCCCAGTTTGAGAATAATCCTTGTATTCTTTTAAAGTATCTGTGTGCTCATGCCATTATAAATTTTGATTCAAACGCTGTGCTTTCAACATATAACATGTGCCAATTTCCCCCTCATTTTTCCAACTGCATATGAGATTTCCAACTGCACATTTTTTCCGACTGCACAATTTATGTCCAACTGCATGCTAAGAAAAAAAAGGGTGAAATTTGGACCCTACCAGTCAGTATTGTCTTTACTAAGTTAAAAAATATTGAAGGATATACCAGCTATTCCAACTTTGTCCTTTTCTTATCCTCATCATTGGTATGGCTACTGCAGTGTGGCAAAATGCAGGCATTAACCCCCCAATAAAAATTCAATACAATCAAATGAAAATTTTCTTCCATCTCTAGATTTCTAATATTTCAAATAGTGAAACACTGAAGATTATTCATATCTAGAATTCTTCTATTTTCCCTGTTTGTATTCCCACATGGAATTTTGCCTGTCTTTTTTCTTTGGATGCCTAAACTCTATTTCTAAATGAGATGAAATTTTCATAGAATCATAGAGTTAGAAGGGACCATAAGGGCTCCTGCCATACAGGATTATACCAACAAAGCATTCCTGACAGATGGCTATCCAGTTTCTGTTTAAAAATCTCCAAAGAAAGAGACTCTACCACACTCCCAGGCAGGGTATTTCACTGTCAGACTGCTCTTACCATCAGGAAGTTTTTCCTAATGTTTGGATGGAATCTCTTTTCCTGTAGTGTGAAGCCACCGGAATGTGTCCTAGTCCCTAGAGCAGCAGAAAATAGGCTTGCTCCCTCCTCCATATGATGACCCTTCAAATATTTAAACATAGCTATCATGTCACTTCTTAACCTTCTCTTCTCCAGACTAAACATATGCAGCTCCCTAAGTTGTTCCTCATAGGGCTTGTTTTCAGACCTTTTACCATTTTGGTGGCCCTCCTTTGGGCACATTCTAGCTTGTCAATATATCTTTCCTGAACTGTGGTGCCCAGAACTGGACACAGTATTCCAGGTGGGGTCTGACCAAACAGAATAGAGTGGTGCTATTATTTTCCTTGACATAGACACTATATATTCCTATTAATGCAGACCAGAATCACATTGGCTTTTTTAGCTAGTGCATCACACTGCTGACTTACATTCAGCCTGTGATCTACTAAGACTCCTAAATCTCTTTCGCATGTACTGTGGTCAAACTAGGTGTCACCCATCTTATATCTGTGTGTTTCATTTTTCTTCTTCCCATCTTACATTTCTCCTAATTGAAATTCATTTTGTTAGTTTTGAATTCTGATCCTGTCCTCTGGGATGTTAGTCACCCCTCCTAATTTGGTGTAAAATCTGCAAATTTGGTAAGAATGCCCTCTGTTCTATCATCCAAATCATTAATAAAGCTGGTGAGTAGCACTGGGCTCAAGAGAAAACCTTGTGGCACCCCACTAGTCACTTCTCTCCAGGATGAAGAAGAGTCATTGGTGAGCACCCTTTGGGTTTGGTCAGTCAACCAATTACAAACTTTAGGTTACTTCAGTACTAGAAATTTGAGGATTGAAGGAAAATTTCACTGGGGAGGCAGAATTCTTATTTGGGTGCACAATATCCTCACTTTACCCCCACGCCATATCTATACCCTTAATCCACATGGAATAGCAATGAGATGTATGGATGGTTCTCATTTAACTCTGCTTCCCAGTGGAATGAAGCTAGTGTGCTATTGCTTCAGACATTGCCACCACAAGAGCTGTAATAGGAATGGATCTCACAGTTTGGTTTGGCAAGTTCTAGTGAAACAATTAGCAAGCTGGAAAGTACCCAGAGATTCTCAGGAGATGGAAACTTGCCTGGTTCTTGTTGTGTGTCTTCAAGTCATTTCCGACTTATGGCGACCCTAAGGCAAACCTATCATGGGGGGTTCTGGAGCTGAGAGTATGTGATATGCCCAAGGTCACCCAGTGGGTTTCCATGGCTGAGCAAGGAATTGAACCCAGGTTGCCAGGGTCATAGTCCAACCACTACTTCATACTGACTCTCACCATCGCCTAAAACCAGCAACAGCAAAGAAGGTCTTGATGGATCAGAACAATTAGAACAATGTCTGTGACAAGGAAAAAGAGGAATGATTATTTTGTGATCATCAAAGCTTTCATGAAAGATCTGCTGCTTGTTTTTGGATGTTAGAACAACGGAGAAAGGAGCAGTGCTTGATGTGCTTCCCATGCACTGTCTTTTTAATGTCCACAGGAAAGAGAGAAAATAAATGAGTTGTTTCTCCAGTCTGAAAGGGAACAAAGCCATAACTGTCTGACTCAACAGACCCTATCGTAAAATTCCAACAAAGCTCTTTTGTGCTAGGCAGATCCTTCATTTCCTGAATAAAGAGCTCAGGGCTGGCATGTTCTGATACCTGCATTTCTGTATTCTTAACAACAACAGCAAACACTCAGCTGCAAATGAACACACAAACAAACAAATCCCAAAGTGTAAGCTAGCATTCAGTTCAAGTGGAAGTCCTTGGAAATTCATGGATGGATTAAACCAGTCCAAGGAGGTTGTTACTGCAGGTTAGGCCTCCTTGGAGATAGCATAAAGATATCATTTTGATATCAATAATTTGGCTCTCTTCCACCACCCATCTCCACATGTTTATGAGGCCCCTGGACAAGCCCAGAACTAGGCTCAGCCATCAAACACTGCAATATCCCAAAACAATACAGGCAGGCCAGAAATAGCCAGATCACCGCTTTAGGAGACCTCTCTGCAAACACCCTCATTATATATGCATGCTGTTTACAAAGGACTCCCTGCCCTGAGCAGGTAACTTGGTAAGCTAGAAGCTCAGAGGCCAAGCACTGAGTATTTGCATACAGTCTACCTCTTTGTCAATTCCGACTTAACTCGATCATGCTAAATTGTGACCTTTCAGAGACATTGTCTCGCACCCAAAACTCATGGTTTTCTCCGAGTAAGGCACAGCCTGCAGTCCCAATTCAACCTATAAAAACCCCTGACTCCAAGACCTTCCTCGGATCGCTCCGAACTTCCATCAAGCCCTGCTGCTGCTGTGCTTGGTGAGCTCCCCTCAGCTAATCGAGCTGAGTTTTCTCTGCACCCCCGGCTTCTCCCCCAAGGTCCAGGACGACGAGACACATGTCGTATCACCCATTTTCCCTGAAAATCTCTATCCTTAATTCAATCTCTAATCTCTTAGTTAGCTGTGTGACTGTGGTGTTTTTACTATTTGTCCATCTGCAATAAAGCATCATTTTCATTACTGTATATCTGTGTGGTTGCTTGACTGACCTGACCCTGTAGATGCTGAGTTGCAAGATCCTGCTAAGTTACCCTGCTTCTCGCTAGCTTAAGTGAGTGCTCCAGCTAATTTCCCCCAAAATTGTGTGTTGTTGTTTGGTTATTTCGGTGTCCCTCCCAGGACCCCCAGTAAACAGGGTAACAAGGTAATGAAGGAAGAATGTGGGGAATGTATCCCTGAGCCTCCCATGTGAACAGAAACACTTATGAAGTGTGGGTAATTGATCAATTTTCATTGTGAATGTAGGGATAACAAAGCTTTCAAGTTTTACTTTTGTTTCTGATAGATCAGCCTATAGAGTGGGGGCATGTGGAATGTTCCTCTTGATGAAATTCTTTTATTGCAAAGGAGTATGTCTCTGAACCTTCTCCCACCAGAAGAAGAACAACTGCCAGAGTATGTAGGCAACAGGAAAAAAAAATCCTTGCTCAGCTAAGTAGATGAGGTGATAACAAGGCTGTCAAGTTGTATTACTGTTTGTGATTAGATTAACGCAGAGCAGGGATGGGCCACGTGGCGTCCAGCTCTTGTTGAATTGCAAACTTAAGTAGTCCTAGCCAATATAGCTTTTGGTGAGGGATGACAGGTATTGTAATCATGAATAAATGGAAGGCCACAGTTGCCCATATTCAGCTTAGAAAAAGCTGAGACAATGAGAAAAATAACCAAGGAAATGTCTGGTATATCTTTCCTGTTCTTTTTTTTTATAGAGTTCCTACTTAACACTAGCAGTTGAAATAGTAAATCACCATTGCAGTCTTAACTAGATTTTTAATTGAAAGAAAAAAAATTATTCCAGGTGACTGAAATTTACTTTTTAAATTTTTTTGGTTAAAAAAAAAATTTGGTTAAAAAAATTGGTTAACTTGTATTTTACAAGCAGAAGCTGTGTGGTCAGAAGTCAGTATCACTGAGTTCAGTAGAACATATTCCTAATCCCACACAGTAGACATGGTGACTGGGGAATTTGGGGAGTTGTAGTCCCCCAAAGGTAATGTTACAATATCTGTTAATGCATACAGTGGTGGGAAACCTTTCCCTTTCCAGATGTTTTGTATCACAGCTCATACTTACAGGTGCTCATCAATGGCCATGCCAAGTGGGAGTTGCAAGCTAAAACATATAGAGGGGAAGTCCTGATTCAGACTGCGGTCAGGCCTCATAAATTTACCTGTGAAATTTCATTCGTAATTAGTTTATTTTGGAAGTCTGTGCTTTGTTATGATGTTTTTAACCCAAATGCTAGATCCTTTGAATATACATTATCTGTCCATCTGTCTGTCTGTCTGTCCATCCATCTATTTATTCATTTATTTAAAACTTACTACTGTACTACCAAGTGTTTTCCATACTTTTGATAGATGAGGCTGCCATTCCAGAACCAAAGGAGGGGATCACACTTATATCGGATAAGGTTTATTTCTTGAATTCTCTATCTAAGGCCATTTCCGCACAGGGTAAGTAAAACGGTGCAGTGCGTCATCCATGGAGGACATCTACACCTTGGAGCGGACTGAGTCCGGACTGCTTACTGTAGATCCGCACCTCAGTCCGCTCCGGAACGAACCCAAGTGTTCCTCCAGTGTGTTTTTGAAAGACCTGATTTTTCTGGTCTTTCAAAATGCCAGTGTGTGCCATTGTGTGCCTGCTCTCTGGTGCAGATTTGCAGGCTCACCAATGCGAGCCTGTGTTCTGTGGAGGGTGGGCTTTAGGCTGGCGAGCTTGTAAGCCTCCTAACCCACCTAAAAACTATGTCCTGAGGATCCTAATTATTTTATATCAAACATAGTGAGCAATAGAGATATACTGGATGGACATGTAGGCAGTAGAGCTATGGAGATAGATAAAAAAAAGTAGTCTGTTTTCTGTCACATCCTAGGTAATTTTGCAAATGGCTCAAAGGCCACTTGAATGGATTTTCAGCAGTGATCAGGAGACAATAACTCTCTGGGAGCAAATAAACAATGCAAACAGCCTGGAATGTGACACCTTGAGGTATGCATCCCAAAGAAGAGATACTCATCTTGCAGGAAACTACAAGGATACTTGGCTATATTTTCTTTGAACTACAAAGCTGAAATCCATCTTCATAAAACTGCAGCCATCTGTTCCCCAGGACATGGGTCAGCTCTATAACTAGGTCCATTTTCTCATTCTTTTTTTGGAGTTTGGGGTTTGGAGTTCAGAGTTCAGAGTTCTCTCAGATCTGCAAACCCTGAAGCTAGTAAGCTCCCCTCAGCCTCTAAAAGTGTGGCTGAGATTGTTTTCTCCCAGCTGAAGACTTCTGGATTGGTACAGTATTAACCCAAACCCTTATGTCTTTCTCTCTCTCTCAATTTTCACCTCTTTTTAAATTTCTATAGTCTTGTATGCTTGTTGGAGTGAATGCAGGTGAGTGATTGTATGGTTTTTAACATTTATGTCAATAAAATACTTAAATTTGAACAGTTTGTGTGATTTCTGACTGGGCCTGACCCTGTAAACATTGGGTTAAAGATCCTTAATTACCCTGCCCTCTTTGCATTGCTAAAGCATTGCTCAGAGGTAATTTTCCTCACAAGAGACGATTTTGACAGCTTTTGGGAATCCTCTTAAAGGAGCCCCAAGCAAGCAGGGTAACAAGCTTCAGCGGTTGGTCGAGACCCACGACCAACTGGAAGCCACCATTTTGAATGCCAGAGCAGTGCGGATTTACGACCCCGCACTGCTCTGCCTCACCCCAGACCAGACCGGACTGTCAGAAGATGCGGTGAGTAGCGGCAGGGAGCGATTCCCTTGCCGTGTGCGGAAATGGCCTAAATCTGCTGAAGAAGACTTAAGTCTATGAAAGCTTATGCCAGCAACTTCTTTCTCTCAGTCTCAGAAGAGCTACAAAATCTTTTGTGTATCTATCTAAATGTGTATCTCTCAGCAGTGGTAGCTGGTGGCTTCCATGTCATTGAGGTAGTGCTCTAGGTTTTAGTCAAAACTTTATGAGAGCTAGCCAAGGTGCTGGACCTCTTTGGGGAATAGAATTCCACATCCTTAGTTAGCTTCATTAAAATCTGGACTAAAACCTAAAACAATTTCATTGTTCCACCAGTTTTCCACCATCATTCAAATTCATCCCAAAGTGAACTTGATGGGTGCAATCCAACTTCTGCTCAGTGTAGCATAAATATCTGCATGCAGAGCTATGCTATGCCAGCACTCTGTATGCATAATGCAGAACAGTAATATTTTGAGATACATGCTAATGACTGAGTGTCATTGTGCAGTGCACAACTGAAAATGTGCAATATGCAATTGTGATGTGCACTGTCAAACCACAATGCAAAACATTGTTGCACGCATAACTCTGCTTCCACAATTTTCAGCAGAATATGTCTGTTGCATCATGATGAAGAATTCACCCCACATGAATAGGGTGACTTATGCATGCATGTCATTAAAATGACACCAGTTAATTTTTGTTTATCCCATTATTGCATATGGTTTTCTGCACTCAGATGGAGTTATCACTGAGGGCTTTTATTGTTGTTTAGTGTCTAATGATGTGTTTGCAAATGTAGTATGAAGAAAATTTATGCTCTGATTATTTTTCCCTCTAACTATGTGAGATATCTTTCTGGTCTAATCTATCTGTGCAAATGTTTAGCCCAGGAGTATTAGAACTGCATAAACAGGTAAAGCTGAAACTGATAAAGAAAAAGGCTGAAAGAGGGCAAAACTGAGAGGACATCAAATAGAAATTAAAATGGGGATATGCAAGTTTCCAGCTAATAATACAGTAAGCTGGAATCCGTAAAGCCAGCTGCAGGGCATTGGGTTAAGAAAAGTATTATATAAAAGGAATATTTATGGCACGTCATTTTGTGTAATGTTTATCTGGTTTGGGTGAACAAAATTAGTACAACTGTCAAGAAAATAGTTCATAGGTGATATGAAGCTCAAAACAAATCTTCTCCTTAGAGAGAAAAATCTGCCTAGGAGACATACCATTATAAAACAAGAAAGCATAGTCTTGCCCTATCTTAATAGCTGATCTCAGCTTATCTACTTTGTTCCAGATGAAACAAACAAGAACTCAAAAGAGAGGGAAAAGATGAATAATACAAAATCAATCCCAAAGAAGTGTTTTCCTCCATACAAGAGCTCCTCAAGATGTCCATACATCTACTGTACAGAGAAGAGTCTTCTTTTTCAAGGGTTATCAGAGGACAGCCCTCAGTTTGATGGCAGTGGCTATTTCAGGGGTGGGGAACCTTAGGAACTGTGGCTGCATCTGGCCTTCCTAGGGCCCAGATCTGGCTCTCTTGGGGATATTCCATGATACCATCATTGGGTGGTTTCTCTCTCTCTCTCTTTGTACAGGTTTTTCCCCATTCTTGAAGGCTCAGTTTGTAGCACGAAAAGCTTTATGCCAATTTTGTTTTTGTACCACTCTTTTGTTTTTGTCTTCATGCATAGAACACAGGGGCCCAAGATCTTCTCTAAAAACAACCTTATTCTCAGGGAAGAGAAGGTATTTCCCCACTCTTGCTCTCTTTGAAGAGCTGCCCAATTTAAGTTCCAGTTTAAAGATAACAAACCATAGGAAGCTGAGAGCTAGGGACCCTGGAGTTGCCCATTAACAAGCAGCAGTTGAAGGTTGCCAAGTCAGGACTATCCCAAGCCCTGAGATTTCAGGGCCAAAAGCTGACAGCCACAGTAATCTCAGGCCTTTTCTGCACAAGGGAGATACATCGTTGTGGTGTCGTTGTGTCTCAAATACATCCACATGTCAAACTGGCTTGATGTCGTTCTGTCGTAGTTCATTCCGCACATGTTTAGCTCTTAAAGCGGTTCACATCGTTGCGAAACTGATATAATGTAAAAATGGAAAAACTCTGGCCATTTCTGCACTAGAGTGGAGGAGCATTTCACTGCATTTTATAAGTGGTGTTTTTTACTCTAATGTCTTCCAGTTTCTATCAAAGAAAAGCAGAGAAAATCATTTGTAGCTTCCTCTACAAATTCCCCTGGAACTCTTATTCTCCTCCCTCAGTCCACTCTGCCACCGTTGATTGGTCAATTTAATGCCCACCTCTGTGGTGTGAATCGATGTAGCACTTCCGCATGTAGGAAAAAACATTGTGAACTATTTTGGCTGATTTGCGTTGGAGTTTTTCCATTTTTACATTACACCAGTTTCACAACAATATGAACCACTTTAAGAGCTAAACACATGTGGAACGAACTACGACAGAATGACATCAAACCGGTTTGACATGCGATGTATTTGAGACACAATGATGCCACAGCGACATATCTGTCTTGTGCGGAAAGGGCCTCCAGTGCAGATCAGCCAAAATGGTTCACAGCATTTTTTCCTACATGCGGAAGTGCTACATCGATTCATACCACAGAAGTAAGAGAATAAGAGTTCCAGGGGAATTGACATGTGGAAGCTACAAACGATTTCTTCTGCTTTTCTTTGATAGAAACTGGAGGACATTGGAGTAGAAAACACCGTTTATAAAACGCAGTGAAACACTCCTCCACTCCAGTGCGAAAATGGCCTCAGAGGGAGCACACCCTTTTTACAGCATGCTCTTGACTGAAGTTGAGGTGGGTACATTTTTGCCATAAAATAAGCAGTGACAGATGGAAGAAAACATAATCAGAACAAAGTGATCTGTTATTCTCTTACTATTTCCTCCAGTGCTGGGGTACCAAATAAAGCCAGCAATTTAACATTGTTATTCAAAACCACCCACCAAGATGGACACTACTGTCGGCTAAAAATGACAACTTCACTCTGTGTCAAATAGAAACTTCCTTTAGGGTGGATACTTTTGTTGTGACTGTGACCTCTAGAAAAGGATTAACTCCCACCTGCTCCCTACATACCGTATTTTCCGGCGTATAAGACGACTTTTTAACCCAAGAAAAACTTCTCAAAAGTTGGGGGTCGTCTTATACGCCGGGTGTCATCTTTGCGGTCGCCGCATACAGTGGGGGCAGCTCAAAATGGCCGCGGCCGCATCCCCACCGTATGCAGCCACCGTATGAAACCACCCAGGGTGGTGCTGTGCACTTACCTGAAGATGCGGGGGGGGGAGAGGCTTGTTGTGCTCGCCGCTCTTCCCCCTCGCGCGAGCGCCGGTCGCGCTGCCTCTCCGCTTCCACCCCCACCCCCGCCTACAGCTCCCAGGCCAGGGAGTGCTGAGGCGGTGGGGGAGCGGCGGCGTTTTGGGCGAGGCTCCTTGCGCTCGCCGCTCTTCCCCTCGCGCGAGCGCCGGTCGCGCTGCCTCCCCGCTTCCACCCCCACCCCCGCCTACAGCTCCCAGGCCAGGGAGCGCTGAGGCGGGGGAGCGGCGGCGTTTTGGGCGAGGCGAGGCTCCTTGCGCTCGCCGCTCTTCCCCCTCGCGCGAGCACCGGTTGCGCTGCCTCTCCGCTTCCACCCCCACCCCTGCCTACAGCTCCCAGGCCAGGGAGCGCTGAGGCGGGGGGGAGTGGCGGTGTTTTGGGCGAGGACGGAGGTGGTGAAGAGTCCGGCCAAGTTGGCAGAGAGGGGGGAAGGAGGGCTTCCCTCCAGGCCGGTGGGTCAGGTGGAGGGCAAGGGCCGGCGCCGGCCTCCCCCGCCCTCCTCCCGTCTGGGCACCCGCCCCCCAGCCCCAAAGAGCCGGGCGCGGGGTGCTGCCCTCTTCCCTCTTCTCCTCTGCTTCCCTTGGTGGAAGCAGCTGCGGCGGCTCGGGCAAACATTTTGTTTCCTTCCCAGCCCCAGCGGAGGAGGCCAACGAGGGGAAAGCGGGCGAGAGCCGAGGAGGGCGTTGGAAGAGGGGTAGTCTTATACGGCGAGTATATCCCAAACTCTATATTTTAACTGGAAAAGTTGGGGGTCGTCTTATACGCCCAGTCGTCTTATACGCCGGAAAATACGGTACTATGGTCCTTAGCCTTCCTCTGGCTGTTGTTTTGGCTGTCAGTTATTTGCCCCCCCCCCATCAATTGTGTCCTAAGTCAATATTCCCTCCAATATCCCAGTCTGGCAGGGAGAAACCTGATTAATCCTCTGTTGTCCCACTTTTTTAGCTGCTTTCAGAATGTTCTGGTTTCTCTCTCGTTCTCCCATGCTCCCCCTTGGTTTTCGGCTTACTTCTGTTTTGCAGACTGAGTTCAAAGGGCAAAAGACATTTGTTCTTGATCAACTCAGCAGAGAGGAAAGGGAAGAAGGTGGAGGAATCTTGCTTTTCCCAGTAGATTCAGGCATAAGCAAACTGCTTCACTTTTTCCTAGTTTGTGTGTTCTTCCTCATTTAATAACATTTGCCATTTTGACCACAGTTGATTGTTGCTTGGCTACACATGTCCTGGTTTTCATCTGTGAAATATTGAAAGGTATGGGTATCATAGAGGCAGCATGGTATAGCAATTTGAGTGTTGGACTAGGACCCTAAAAGACCAGGGTTTAAATCCCTACTCAGCCATGGAAACTCACTGGGTGACCTTGGACATCCCCCTCTGAACAAATTTTGCCAAGAAAACCCTGTGATAGATCCACCTTAGGTTCACCATAAATCAGAAATGGCTTGTTTTTGAAAAGGAAAAAAACATACAAATGGACCTGGAAAAAAATCATCCAAATAAAAACAAAAAACATTCTTTTGGTCTTGGGAAGAACAATCAAAACATTTGTCAATGGCCAGCTGGCAGAAGTGATGCTCTGCCAGTTAGGAGAAGTTGCACATTTGTACATCTCCCTAGTGTTCCCACCATTAGTATGGCTTAAAGACTGGGTGATGGCAATCCAGAGTCCATCCATTGGATCCATAGCCCCCTTCATTCCTTGGCATGAACATGGGTTGGGCCAGAGCATGGAAAAGTTAACTTTTTGGACAACAACTCCCAGAATTCCCTAGTCATCAGAGATTGGGCCTTTGAAGCATGTCAGCCTAGAACTGGCATATTTTTTTCCTCTCTCCTACTGGTGCTGATGGGGGAAGGGAATGTTTGAAACAAATATCAAGAAAGGAGAAGGGAAGGGAAGAAGAAGCATCACTGAGCTCCCAAGCTGGCAGTTCACAGATTTACAAAGCTGAATGGTGGCTTCCATGTCAATGGGGCAGCTAATCTACTCCAGATTTTATTCGACACTTTAAGGGAGCTATCCAAGGTGCTGAACCTGAACTAAGTTTGACAGCTTGGATTGCTTCTTTAAAGTTCAGACTAAAACCTGGAATGGATTCACCACTTCAACTAACATGGGAGTCATCAGCTTCTATTGGCTTAGGAAGTGATGTTTCCACACAAAAAGACCACCCCTACACACACGTGCTTGTTAATTGCTCTGATATTCTCTAAAATTGGAACAGGGTCTTTACCATTGCTCCCCTCCAGGCTGAAAGGAAATTAATGTTTGGACTGTTCTTATGTTTGATGTTGTTTTTTTGCTATTCCTTTGCAGTAATCATTTGTTTGCACGCACATATTACTTTCAGCCTGTTTATTTTGGAATGGATTCATCTGATTTTTTTTAAAATGTTGACTATGCTAAATAAAGAGATGTGTTTGCCTTTTACCATATTATCGATCTGTTCTCCCTCAAGTTTAATTTGCTCTTTATTGGAAAGCTGTGGTCTGTATACTGTTTTGACAGTATTATCATTTTGGCTAAGTATCTTATCTTGGTCAAAGGGGTCTCTTCTCTCATCCTTTAGAGAATCTGAATGCTCTTTGCTCTTTATGGCAGATTTTCCATTATAAAACAAAGCTTTCTTTTCAAATGGTTTATAATCCTCCCCAGAACATTTTGCATTGAACTATAGTCTTTGGTTTGCAAGCAGAACATAATAACAAGATTTGATGAAGGGCTGAATTATATCTCCAGCTGAAAATATGGCAAAATAAGATCTTTTATCTTGCTTCAGGAAAGAGTATATTTGTGCATCACAAAGTCTACAGTGGGGTAGGAAGAACTGAGTCCAGAGAAAACCCTTTGGGTATATAATCCACAGCAGATTGCAAAAGACACATACTTAGGCCACTGACCAGTAAACAGCTATATTTGAGCTGCTACAGCTAAAAGGTGGATTTTAAAAAATGAGAAGGAAATATGCCATAGTCCTGCCTGATAGAATTTTACAGTACCTCTTTCTGATACTGGATTTATTAAATATTAAAACTGCAGAAGCCCTGCCCCATATTCAATCTGGTAACTCTAACACTTAAAATTAATTTTCATAGAAGTAGCCATGTTAGTCTCTTGTAGCATAAAAAGGAAAAAGGGAGGAGGAAGGGAAAAAAGAAGGAAGAATGTAGCATCACTTATATTAACTAAATAAATGATAAATGGACACAAATTGGACATATTAGAAGTGGCAATACCCAAAATCCAGTCACAGAACATTTCAACCTCCATGGACAGACAGTACAGGATTTAAAGATTGCAGTCTTTGAACAAGGAACTTACAAAGGAAGACTAGAAAGTATAACCACTGCATCAAATTATATTTACAAATTCCAGTCCATTAGAAGAGGTATGAATAAAGACAATGGCCTCATGGCACTCTACATGTATTAGTACAAGAATCCTCACTACTGCCCATGTAGCAAAAGGAATCCTCTCAGCAGAAGTTTTGAACACAAGGAAACTAACTTTGGTAAGCAGATTTATTGTTTTCACACCTTAACACTAACTGACCACTGTAAAGACCTGAAAGAACTCTATCACCTTACACAGTCCTTTGACAAAGATCATGATTTGCATCTTTCTAGATCCTCTCACATTCCTTTGCACTCCCATAACTGTGTAAAAATGCTTCATATCCTGAGGCCTGGCTGTCACTCTGTATTGTATCTGAAGAAGTGGGTTTTTATCTACACTCTTGCTAAAATAAAAACCGGATAGTTTTAAAAGTGCTGCTACATTCTTTCTTCTTCCCCCATCCCCCTCCTTTCTTACTTAGAATTAAAAAATTCTGACCCTAGGAATATGTTTTTGGTACCAAATGGTAAATGATTCTTTCATACACACCAAAACTTCCCACTTCATATTACTTCAGGCTTTTCTCATTTCAACAGTGTAGTTTAGTGGAATGTTTTTAAAAAGCCATAAGGGATTTCAGTAGCATCTTTGAAACTAACTGGGAAAAAGAAAATTTCTAGCATAAGTGTCTGTAGACTGGATTGGATTTGAATGCATTCTATCGTCAGATGCATTGTATCTGATGAAGTAGATTGTACGTAACCCTGAAAACCTTATACTAGAAATTTCTTTTTCCCAGTTAGTCTTAAATATGCTGCTGGATTCCTTTATATATTTTTATTCTAAAACAGACTAGCACTGGTAACTCAATGAATACTACCTCAGTGGAATGTGTGTGCATTAGGAGAGTGATTTTCATGCTTCTATTGCTAAACACTTGATAGTCAGACATCTGCTAGGGTTGCAAGCGTGCTGACTGAAGTCCCAGGGAAGTGCTATGCTTCTCTGAGTTTCCAGCAAGTATCTGAATGTGTGTTGAGCTTGTGCAACATCAGTGCGCCAAAAAGCCAAGAGTGAGGGGAAGAGAGAGAGAATATTTGTGCACTCACTTGTTCCCATTCTGCCATTTGGAGCAAGACAAAAACTGGAGCAATAGAATTGTGACCTTGTTGTACCATCTCTAGGAGCCTTTTTGTACCATCTGTGGCAGCAGTGATGAAGGATATGAGGTGGGGGGAACCTCCTAGAAGCTAACGGTGAATCTTTCACAAGCCTTAGCATGAGTTGCATACTTCTCTTTCTCTGTGAAAGCAAAACTATACTAAGCTGACTGGGTCCCTGGAGCAGTCTGGAAAATATCCCCCATTTCTGCACATGTACAGGTATTCCTTGCTGTTCCTTGATTTGTTTTTCAGTGTTTCAACACTTTCAAATTGCAGACCAGTTTCATTAATTTGAGGAGCGGGTCTGTTCTTTTGTCAGTTCTTGCCTACAGAAGTCCACTTGGGACCTTACATGCACATGGTCCCAACTCTTGCATAAAGAAAGAAATGAAATGTTGGAGGGTATGCAGTTCTTGGTTGCCATATTAGTTGGTTAGCCAGGTTTTATGCAAATTCAGTGCTCTTTTCTCCATGTTCCCTCATACTTGTTTCCACAATCAGCTGATCCACAATCAGTTGATCCACCTGCCAATTTTTATCTTTTTATCTTTTCTATCTCTGTGACATCACAATGACCCACCATTAAGGACCTACTCCCTGCTCTCAGGTTTTGGCCTTAAAATTTCAGGACACATGGTGCTAGTAAACTGTTTCTCACTAAGCTTCCAAGATCTTAAGACCTAGACCTGAATTTCAGGGTTTGGACCTTCTTTTCCAGTCCTCAGAGTAACTGAGAAGAATTTCAAGACAAGAGCTCTGCCTTAAAAAGTGTGTGTGTTTGTGCTCTTCTTTGTTAGACTCGTTTTGTTACCTCCATTAGCAGACCCTGTCCCAGGGGGATATAAAATTAATATCAAAAATATCAGGTATGCCAGAGAGGTTGCCCGGGTGGGTGTGTAGACAAATAGGTCAAGAAACCGGACACAGGTCAAGACCAGGAAAATCCCCAATCACGTTTCCCCAAGGAGACCTCAGGCAAGGCACATCTGCAGAAACAAAGGGTCCTCAGCTACAAAACCAACTTGAGGGGATTACTGGGTTTTCCCCTGCTGAGCAACACATGCATCAGCAAAACCTACTTGGTTGGGTTTTTAAAATTTTTATTAAATTTTTAAATTTTATTTTTACCAAGCAATCCATCATAAGAGTGTTGGCAAATTGGCTTTTACAGACAAGGATTTAAGTTCTTATCTTAAATAAAATCACTGTTCCTTACATGAATACATTTCATACATCCATGTACATCCTCCTCCCTCCCTCCCTACCTTTGGGGTCCCTAGACCTTGATCCTTTCCGCACGAGGTGAGTGAATCGCTCTGTGCTGTTACTTATCGGGTCTTCTAGGTTCCGAAGTAACACAGACTTTCCCTTGAGCCCTTCCGCAGGGCTCCTCCATTAGTACAGGGAGAACCGGAGCAGTGTGAGGTCTGTAGATCCTCACTGCTCTGGCTCAAAATGGTGGCTTCTAGCTCAACATGGCAGCTTCCAGTGTCTTCGTGGGAGTGGACCAACCGCTGATGCTGGCCATGCCCACAGCTCGCCCTCCACTGATCGCAGGCTTGCATTAGTGCGAGCCTGTGCATCTGCACAGGTAAGTAGGAATGCAATGCCGCATTCCAGAAAATGCAAAGACCTGATTTTTCCAGTCTTTACTTAGCGCAGGGGAGGAGCACTTGGGGGCGGGTTGGATCAGACTGAGGTGCAGAACTAAGTTAAGTAGTCCGCATCTAGTCCGATCCAAGGTGCGGACAACTTCCGTGCCAGGACGCTTTGGCCCGTTTTAACTGTCTTGTGCGGAAAGGGTCCTTGTTGACAATGTCTTATTCATATATTACTGCCCTTCTCTCTTCTCCCTCCCCCATTCTCTCCTCTTCCATCCTTATCCTACTATCCTTATTGTGCATTTTCTTCAAATCTAATCTCTTTTTTATGTTTGTCTTAATCTAAACCTCTTTAGTGTGAATTACTTTTTGTTGTTGTTGTACTTCCCTCTAATTTTTAACTACCTACTACCATATTTTACTTTTTAATTGTTCTCACTTTCTACATACCCACCCTTGATAAAAATATTTACCCCATTAGCTCTAGTCTCTTTTCTTATATTTTGAAGTCTAATTCTCCTTCACCCATTTGATTATTGAATTCCATTGTTTTTCGAACCGTTGGATTGATCTTCCTTTCAACAGATTGGTCAATTTTTCCATTTGTATGATATCCATCATCTTAATTTTCCATTCTTCTAATGGGGTTTCTGTTTCTTCTTTCCAATGTTTTGCATAGCATAATCTTGCTGCTGTAATTAAATTTAACAATGTTGTCTTTATTGCTTTCATTCGATCATTCCTTTCAATCATGTTCAGTAAATATATTTCAGGGGTCATCTCATATTTAATATCCAAGATCTTTATGATACTATCATGAATTTTTTTCCAGTATTTTTTAGCTGTTTGACATGACCACCAAATATGAAAATAGGTTCCAGCAAAACCTACTAGGGCGAGGTCCATTTACGTGAAACAATCATGCAAGCCATTAAGTAGCCATTGTGTGGTATTCTCCTTATGTTTTGACCATTGTTCTTCCTGGGAAAGGGTCTGCCGCTGAGGTACGTTCTGCCATATAAATAGTCCTCCTTTTTCGAGACCCTCTTTGGAGAACTTCCCCGCCACGCTAGCAGACCAGCACTCTATTAGTTGAGTGCTTCCCTCAGCTGCCTCTCTTCACTGAGTTCCTTCTTTCTTGCCACTTCCTGGACCAAGATTTCTGGACAGGTGCAGTATTATCACCCTTACACCCTCTCCACTTTATCCCCTCTAAGCTTTCACCTCTTTCCCTTCTCGATAGTTCTTGTGTGAGTGAGTGAGGGACTGCATTTGTGCGTGGGAACATATTTGCTAATAAACTTCATTCATTGACACATTTGGCTGATTTTTGTGTGGTCTGACCCCATAAAATTGGGTTGAAGCTCTCACTGGGTTACCCTGCCCTTTGTTCTGCCAAGGCCAGTGCTCCACTATTCCCCCAGTCTTTGCATTTTTGGAGTGAATCAAGCTGTCCACCAGAGGACCCCCAGAAGTCAGGGTAACAGTTTTGTTTTTGTTTTTTTAAGGTGAATGGTATACTCTGACTAATTGTGGTTGATGCTTAATGTATCATGCTTATATCATTTACCCCATGACATCTTTAATAGCCATTCTTTGTGACATCACCAGAGGCCATCCTTTGGTCTCACAATTTAGTCCTGAAATCTCAGGGTGCAGGATGGTGCTAACCTGGCAACCCTACTTATTGATCTGCTGTAAATTTCCCAAATACCTGGTAGTAGAGCTAGATCTATTTTCTGCTCACCTCTGATCTAGATATCTGAGGCTGGAATCTCATATGCACAAACCTGGATTTAAAATGGGATTTATTCCTGAGTAGATATATACAGAACTGCATTGTGCCTCCACATGTGCCTGTGCATGTTAAGCATATATCACATTCATGGCTCTTTTCCTGTTCCTGAATTTCCCTAATGTTGATAGTTTAGAATAGCCATTCTCAACAGGGACCATATGGTCCCCAGGGGGACTCTGGAACATTCAAAGAGGGTCACAGACTGAAAAAGTGTGAGAAGGGGAGCCCCAAGTGTTTATGGGGGCCTTGGTTACTGAACTGATGAAATACCCAAGCAGCAATGTTGTTTGGAGTCAGTTGTTTCCCTCTTATTTATAGCATCTTTCCAACATACCATTTGACAGTTTCCTTGACAAAATCCAAGAACAGAACTGATATCATGATGAGAGGTAACCTCTGACTGCCATTGTCTAAGCTGGAGCTTATGAAACTTTCAGCAAAGCACCAAGCTCAAGGATCATATTACACCTGAAGGATGTTTAATTTCATACAGTCTTTTTTTAAAAAAGTTTTGACCAATATGTAGGAATGTTCAAGTTTTCTTGATGTTCAGTAATAAATGATTTCTTTCTATCTATTCATCTTGTTTGAAAGGGCTGCCCCAGAACCCGAGAAATGCTCCTAAGGAGGCTGTGGCCAAAAAACAGTTGAAAATGGCTGGTTTAGAAGTCAAATATGATGTTTAGAGTCACCCCACTGAAATCACGAGAGTCTTAAATTGCTTTGATTTCTTTTTGTCTTCTCTAAATCTAGGTTCATCCCCATGTTGGTTATTCTAGGAACAGAATTAAGGCACTAACATATCTTCCAGACTAAAATTCCAAATTTTAAAAGGCAACATTGCAGCCTCTTGAACAAAGACATGTCTTCATGCATCTCTAGTCTTCTACTGCATTGTTTTTCTTTTTGAAAATTGGACTTTGTGGATCAGTGTAAATGCAACGTTGCCTATTAATTAAATACGATGACAGCATAACTAGGAAGGCTTAACATAAAAGAATGCTCTCTGGGCCTTGGTGATTCTGGAAAATTGGCTGTTTTGCAAGAAAACAGCTCTGGGAGTTCTCCAGAGACAGAAACATTCTGTTAGCACTTCACAAACATGTACCGTACTATTTCAAATTAATCCTGAATTTCATCCATACCTTTGTGTGCCAGCTGTTACTTCGTGTAGAAATGAAATTGTGGAAATTGGGTTGTGAAATTCAACCCAAATAACTTCCATGCATTTTCACAATATTATTTCATAAGTACATTGTTGATGCTCATTGAGAGAAGACATGAAGAGAGCCTTCGTGGTGTCTGTTCATAGGCTATGGGACTCCTTCCCAAGGGAGGCTCAGCTGGCTCCCTCTCTGCTCTCATCAGGCAAAGAGCTTCCTATTTAAACAGGATTTCAGCCTTTAATCTGGCTGGAATATCAGTATATGCAATAGGTATGCTGTTGTAATATGTAATGTATGTTTTATATTTTTTAAGTTAATGTTTTAAAAGTAATGTTTTAATTGGATTGATAATTTAAAGTTATTTTAACATTTGTAGCACGTGTTGTTTTAGCTGTTTTGTTTTAAAGTAAATTGTAAACTGCTTTGAGAGAAAGGTGGAATATAAATCCAGCAAACAAACAAAATACTTGCAGGCAGTAGTGAACCAGTAAATTCTGAAGTTCAGACATTCAGCATGACAGCCTCTATAGTCATGTCCTCAAGGATAGTCCAAAAATGCAGAAAACTGTATTTGTTCCTATCAACAAGCCAATTCCAGCAGTTTTCATTTCCACTTGGAGCAGATTTTGTTTTGTAAAGTGAATAGGTTTTAACTGCCCATTCAAGACCAAATGGCTGAAAAATAATTTGCATTAGAACATGAAGAGCTTACAATAATGGGTTGTTGCAGGGAAAATCTATTTACCTAAGCTACTGTAAGAACTGCAGCTAAACTCAGAAGGAATGGGGAGATCTGCGGTGGGTGGCAGATGATGTCATTATCCCTGCTGGTTAAAAGGTCATGGTACTCTAACTTTGTGGGCCCTGCTCCGCTATAACATGGCATGCTGGTACCTTTTATGCTGCAAACTATATACCTAGCAGCATTGGAGATTACACATTGCACACTGAAAACCTGCACATATTCAAATACATAAAAATAAGCTCCTGTGTAAACAGCATCTTGAGTTCCTGGAAGCTGCAGATAGTCCAAGCTTCCAGGCGGAAGTCCAATCCCTCTCTTGCAGGTGTTAATATCTACCATGTGAGTGAAATGATGGACCTCTCAAATGAGGAGTTTCTCTGTTCCAAATGCTGTTCTTCAAGGGAGGTGAACCTTTCAGTTTTGGCCTGTGTTCAGCAAAGCCAGTGAAGCTATGCCTCTGACATGTGCTGCACAAACCAAAGCTGTGCCTCTAACTAACTGAAAGCCTGATGAGGAGACTAGAAAATCCAGCAAACCTTATGTGAACAACGTAGCAACATTTTCAAGAGCTTTGCCTGGAATGCTTCCTTGTTCTGCATCTCTGAGTGTCATTCCTTGAGAGAAAGGCAGGAAATGGATCCAACAAACAAAGAAGCAAATAATCTAGCTTTTATGAAACCTAATAATCAACCAAGCCATTGAAATAAGATACCTTTAACTGGCTGATGAGCATCTTTCAATGATCCAGGGGATTGTAATCACACAGACCCTGAGAACACGGGAGACTCAACCATGCCCCAACTCACACATCTTGATACCATGAAAAAAATGCTTCAGGGAATGTGACTGGCCATTTTGCTGCATTTTTCAGAGAAGCCTTTTTTCCAAACTGGAAGTGACAAGAAGCTCTTGCATACACACAGAAATTGTTTCATTTTGGTTAATTTCTTTCCAGTCCTTTGACTATTACAAAACACAAAGTCTACAAACAGGTGTCCATCCAAATAAGTTAACATCACCTAAGTCACTGCTTCTTAGGCTATCTGATAGGGGACCAGCATTTTTTTTCCCAGTGTGCCAGAGACCAGTATCATATTTATGTCCATTGAGTATAACTGTTTCTTTCCTTCCTGAACTCCCCATAGCACGGATGGGCAAAGTAAAACCCACATGCTGCATGTAGCCCCACTCCAAAATGACCTTTAGGGGATGTGGATGGCATTTCCAATGCATTTAGAGCCCTCATGGACCCCCAGGGTACAATACAAATTTTCACAATTTTTTGAAAACCTTCTTTTGCCTCAAAATGACTGAGATGCCGTTAGGGTCCTACAAAGGCCAAAAACATGTTAAGAATGTCCCCGTGACCCCTACAAGTGTTTGGGGTAAAAGCTGATATTTTTTGTGGGAATGGTATGGTGGGGCATATGGATCTCCAAGGTTTCCTGGAGACTAATGCATCCCTCTAGCCCTCCACAGTTGCCCACTGTGGGATTTCTTTTCAGGCAATCCCACAGGTGCCACCAACCATGGAATTTCCACCCTTTAACCCACCAACTATGAAGACCTCAACAGTGCTTGCTGCAGTTTCCACAGGTGAAAGCTTTCCCTGATCCTCACCTCTGTGATAATTACTTTGGGGAATGTCTATCTGCTCTCAAGATATATGTGAGGACTTATGAAACTTTTGTCCTCAATAAATGTCACCCCTTTATATTCAATGCTGCCACTACAGACACCTTGTCTGACTCTCAGGTAGGTAGTGCTATTCTCAGGTAGATATTATGTCTGGAGGCCTAAAGCATATCAAAACAAAAATCTTTATTTACAAAAGTCAAACATAACATGACAGATTATTCATTACTTATATTTCAGATAGTACACACATGCTGTTTCACTCCTCTTAAGCTAACATAGACCCTTACTAATCACTCAACTCAAACCTGCTTCTCTCATTCCAATCCTAGTTTAACTCTAACTCCTCTCAATCACTTTTTTTAGCCACACTCTTCTCAAACCCCAGGCTAACTAAATTTCCCACTTAAACTTAACTCCCAACTGTCCTTCATCAACTGTCATTTCTCAGCCTTAGGAAAATAAAATGAACAAGTCATATTTGTGAATAGATGCAATAGCACAATTTCTTTAACATTCCAGCAATTAGCATTCACTTCCACATTCTATGGAAGAATTTACAAGGTTTGCCCGTTTTAATCATTGGTTAGATGGAGTTCAGACCCTTGCATTATTAGAGAAACTGCCATGTAAGTTCTACCTTGTCAAAGGTGACATACCTGAAGACACTTTTAAGGCTGTATAGTGTCCATTTATCACATATATGACATGTAAATTCTAGACATAGCCCACCATCAAACCACATCATATTCTGGAATCTACCATGATGAGTACGTTTTGGACATTGTCTTTGATAGTATTGCCTGATTATACTTTGAGTCATGGAATGTTATCTGTAATGGGGGAGGGTGGGTAAGGGATAATTTACTATTATATCATCTAAATTCTTAATAAAACTATTATTTAAAAAACCCATTCACTTCTCTCCAAACTCCCAACAGCTACTTACCTCTTTATCTAATATATATGCAATAAATCAAAGCACATTTTCAAATAGAAATCCCTTAACATCACATCCACCCCAGCTCTACAGACTGGCAGAGAATGGCACACAGACCAACACCAGGTCAGGGACCATCACTTTGAGTTACACTGCTCTGAGTTATGAAAATGTGTGCCTTTGAGTTGCCTATCAACTTATGGTTACCTTATGAATTTCATAGAGTTTTCTTAGGCAAGGAGAATTCAGAGGTGGCTTTACTAGTTCATTCCTCTGAAATATAGCCTACAGCACCTGGAATTCATTGGCAGTCTCCCACCCAAGTACTAACCAGAGCTGACCCTGTTTAGCTTCCAAGATCAGAAAGGATCCGGTGCCTTTTGAATATTTAGGCACTTAATCATAGTGCCATACGTTATACTAAACCAACACTTGAAAAGCCTGAATCACCTTGACAGTAAATAGCATTCTCCTTTTGAAATGTTCTTTTTTACTAGTTTAAAATGAATGAATCATCTCTGAGAATAGATGGAACAGCACAAATGAAGCCTTGTTTCCCATGTAATTAGGTATTTAGAGTGTGTCCTTGCCTAGGCATAACAAAAATAATGAAACCCCATGGAGCACATCTTTTGTTAGGCTACTGAACCTAGTCATTTTTAATAGATCCTATCTTTTGGAAACTTTCCCTGAAGAAGCCTCATTCATACAGAGGAAAGCTGGCTGAGAGGAACACTTCATTTGAATGGGGCTTATGAATGAACAAATCTTAGTGAGTTGTGTGCCCAGTATGTTTGGTCTGAAAGTATTGTAATGCTTTGGCTGACACAAAGGATGATTTGCCAGGCAGCTAGGTTTCTGAATCACTTTCTCTTCTTACTTGTCTTCTGATCTGCATTAGTTATAATAGCAAAGAAAGTTTTTTTAAAGGATTTAAACTATATTCTTATAAATATAAATGTCAATTTCACCATTTCAGCACGGCATCGCAGTCCCATAATGGGGATACGATGGCAGTAGTCTGTGGGTCATGCTTTCACATGACATCATTACAGTCCTGCAGCCAGCACGTCTCCACGTGCCATGATTGTGGGATATTCATTAACGGAAAAAATCCGTTAAGCAACCGTTACTCCTGGCCATGCGGAAAGGGTGAAAGTGTGATCATGCACTTCCTTCCCCAGCACAGCATGGGAAAGATGCCATCTGCTTGTGCTCCCTTTTGCAGGGACCTGGCCAGGGGTGGAGGGGAGTGTCCCCATCGTGCTCCCTCCCGGTGCTGCCGGAACTGTGACAGGACATCAACAGGAATTGGTCAGGTGCGGAAATGGCCTAAGTTACATGTAGAAAGAATGAAAATGACTGCTTTGATCCAGATTTAGGAATATAAGAAGAGCCGTGCTAGATCCAACCAAAGTCATATCCAGTCTCATTCAGATAGACCTAAATGCTATTATTATTCCTAACTAGAATAAAGCCATTGAATCAGTTTTATTTATCTACATGTTAATTGCCCATTCAAAAACTGTTTGACTAAAAACTACTATAGGTGGAACTAACCAATACAATGCAAGCCAATGTGGCTAACAAGAAGCCCACAAGCAGAACCCTACAATATTTCACAGATGAAAATAAGGAATTTGTGATAAGCAACATCAGAGTGTGGTCATGATGGCAAAAGTTATTAATGAAGAGGAACTCACAAGCTAGAAGAGGCTGCAGCAGATTGCTTTTGCCTGAACCTACTGCAAAAGACAACATGCCACCCTGCCCTGCCCTCGCCCTCCCCGATGAGTTGAGCACAAACTACTTTTTGTACTTTGAACTCAGTTTGCGTCCATTGTAGTTTGCTGAGGACAAAGGGGGAAAGTAGGAAGAAGAGAGAGAAACTGAGAAATATTAAGAGCAGCTGAAAAAGTGGGATGACAGAGGATTAATCAGGACTGTCCATATTAAATCAGGATTGTTGGATGGTATGGACATGAGCACAATGGCAACCTCCTACTCATGGGCCCCAGCAATTGGTATGCAGAAGACATACTGCCTTTGATCCTGCATATAGACATAACAAGAGAAAATTTATTGAAAACAGAAGAATTTAAGTTAATCTACTGAAATATGACTCAATAACATTCCAACCCAATTTTACCTTTGGGTAAAATTTTCATTTGTTTCAGCACCAACCTGTTTTATTTCTACTATGTGTTCTTGTAATGAATTTGGTTTTGCTACAATGTAAATGTTCCATTTCTCCCCAGTTTTGTTGTATGCATCCTTGAGAATTGGAGTGGGTGGTCTGTAAACACTGGGCTAGATCTAGACTGGGTCATGCCTACAATAGTAATCTGTAAGACCTCAGTTAGCCATGATTAATTAGTCCCACTGATCTAGGGTTGCCAGATTGAAAACTGGTAAGGGCTCCTGGACCTTTAATGGTTATGTAGTAAAGGGAATTTCAGCAGGTGTTGCTTGTCAAGCAACCAAGTATATGTAACGCCTACTGAAATCCCCTCCTCTACACAACCATTAAAGATATTGGAGCCCACTCAAGTTTCCACTCTGGAAGCTCTGCTCCAAGCATGACCTAGTCTGGATCCAACCAACTAGATTTAAATTATTTTTTAAAGAAGGGGAAATTCTTGCCCATACATACATAAGTACTTACATCATGTATACATACCATTCTAAGAAAGAACAGACCGTTGGGGTCAGAAAAATCAGTGACACAGATACCAGAACTCACCTTCCAACATGACTGATGTTCACATCTGCTGGGAGGTTTTAGGAGCTGTAGTCCAGTAGAATAATTTCCTAGGTTCTGCTGCCTTTCTGTTTCACAATCACTCTGAAAGAATTTTGGTGTAGTTTAGTCAGCCATAATCTTTTCAAGATTATGCTTTTTTTTTTTAAAAAAGGCGGAGACTGAGAGATTTACCAATGAGCTTTATGAAAGACCTCCATTTCCTGGCAGTTTCTATCTGCCTATTGCTGAATGTTGTATTTATCTCAAAAGACAAGCAAGCCACCCCAGATCTGACAAGCTTGAAGGACTAATGTCAGCCGTACAGCCTGTCTCATTAGTTTCCTATCTGTTATTAATGAGGCTACAGTTCAAAATATTGCTCTCTGCCATCCTTGCACTTTCCAAGTTGATCTTTAATTCATTCTTCTTTAATTGTCTGCCTGAATTCCCATCAGTTAGATCTCTGGGCTTCCAAAAAGAGAACTTACAACTTTTTCTTTTGTTATCTAATGCAAAGCAATGGCAGCACACCCATCTACCTTCCTATCTCTGTTCTCATTAGGAAAGGTTTCAGTTCAGTGTCAGTGATTTTTGGAAGAGAATTGTACAGAAGCGAATTGTACAGAATTGTTAAAATTAATGTAACTATGGGGGGAGCCATTTCACAAGAATCAGAGTGGATTGATTTAAATGATTATTGAAACCGTCAAGAAGAAGAATACTATCAGACCTTGGAACTATTTTTAAGGTGAGAGGGCTCAACATGGACAGGGAAGTTGTTAATTTTGCTTACTTGCAGATACACTTTTGCAAAACAATGGGAAAACAGAATATATTGTATTGAAGGATTATAACAGTGATGATAGTAGTAAATAAAATGATGAGGGTATTACCAGGCTGTACACCCCCACACTCTGATATAACTCAATTGGCAAAATATATTAATTGGCAGATATGTTTAATTGGCATAAAATATAAATTATACACACTTATGGCTGAAAGGCCATGTGGAGAAGGGACACTAGCTGGAAACCAAGTAACCTCAGCATGGCTAAGTTGTAAGTTCACTGAGAATTAGCCAGGAAAGCCTGAGTTAATAGCTCTAAGTTAATCCTCTCAGTGAAAACAATAATCAAGCCCCGATGCAGCAGGCAAGCACCTCTGCTGTATGCATTTCCTACCAAAACTTTGTCCAGTCACTTTATTCAACCAAGACATTGAAACAATCAGTCCATTCCAGACCCCTTTTGTTTAATCTGCCAGAAAGCAATTAACTCACACCCCTTTAGGGAGAGAAACAGAGTATAAAAGCCCTCCATTTTGAGCAGTCCAGTGCAGTACTGGAAATTCTGGACACCACTATGTTGCCCTGAATTCTGATTTGGTCTACCCTTAGACACAAGTCTAAGCCACTCCACTGCTCCTTCACTATTCTTTTGGATTGGTAATTATAACCCCAAACCCTCAGTCTCTCTCTATCCATAATTTTTCCTCCCTTTATCCTTCAGTTAGCTCTTGTGTGAATATGTGTGACTGTTTGTAACCTGTGTGCAAGCGTGAGTGAATTCCCCTCAATAAAACACATTTTTAGTTTGCTCTTGAATCTCTATCTGGTTCTTTCCTGCCTGACTTCATAAACATTGGTGGAAAGGTCTCTTTAATTTACCCCCTTCTTGCAGGCCTAATTTTGAGCTAATTAATTCCCCCCTTTCACATGAGTCACCCATGTTTTGGGGTAACAAGAGTAAGAATCTGACTACCAAGAACACTGGGAAAATAATAAAAAAAAATTACAAAACTGAGTAGATAAAAATACACTACTACAATTCATATATTAAGCAAAGGGAAACATTGTTAGACCCTATTAAATGAATCCAGTGGTGTCTATAAGGCTTCTCAACACATCCAGCCCTATTTTGAGAGCATAAGCTATGGAGAAAAGTTAGAAAGTACAAAACCTCAGACAAAATACTCTCAAAGAAAAGACTAAACATGTTAATCTATCCAGCTTGAAATGTAGAGAATTTCTTGACACAAAACCTGGAGCTAGGGTGTATAGTAAGGTAGTCCTATTTGATGATGACAATAATTTATTTAGGGTATTGAGAGTGAAAAGAAATTGTAAATATTTCCTAAAAGATACCTTGAAACTTGGCTTTAAAATAATAACTGAAAAATTATTGAAAAAAAATTAAAGTGGTTATTTGGGGCAAAAAAATCCCAACTTCACATATACGTGGATGAGGTGTGAGCTAGGAGCACGTGATCAAAGAATCTGACAGTCACGCAGTTGACACTTCTATGAAAATATCAACCCAGTATGTGATTGTTGTAAAGCGGGGGGGGGGGTGAATTCAAAGTTAGACAAAAACAGAAATCAAAAATAAAATTGCCATTATATAAATCCATAGTGAGACTGCTTCTGGAATGCTGTGTACAATTCTGACCATTGCACTTTAAAAAAGATACAGTAGAGACGGAAATGCCAGAGGAGCTAGAGTAGAAACCATTGAGTCATTAGGAACATTGTAAGTCAACACTTATATAGGCCACTATGAAGTGATCAGGATGCACTTTGCCTTGTCTCTAAAAATCTTGACTATCACCTTGAGATGCTTTGGTAGGATGATGAGAAGACAGCTCTTGGAGTTCTTTCCAGTTCTTGGACTCTATGAATCTAAGTTTTACTTCAAACTGAAGTACACCAGAATCAATAGAACTTACATAAGTATTAATTTACAAGTGTATCTATTCAATTTTTTTGGCAAATTGTGCCTCCTATGAGGATCTGTATATAATGACTTCTCCACTCTTGTGTATGCTTATGTTTTTAGATGCATATAGAAGCCCATGTGGCTTGGGGTCAATCCAGTGCAAAGAGGACTGGCCAGAATGGCCCAGTTTCATAGGAAGAAGCCAGATGGAATCAGCACAGCCAAAAGGATCAGCACAGCAGCTGGGCATGTACAAAAGTACCCATTGCTATAAGAAAGTACCTCCAAAGAGTCTGGAGTACTATTAATTAGGTTACAGGTGTGACCAGCTAAAAGCCCATGTTTCCCCAAGGTGTGCATCTAGTCTTACCTTTAAAAAAAAAAATACACAAAAGCACTTCTTTTAATTATAATTTTTCACAATATATACTTGCATATTTGTAGAACACTTTTATATGAGGAATCTACAAGAAATGAGCTGCATAATGAAGTTGAGAAATTACAGTAACATTATAGATCAAACACTAAACAAACAAAGAAACAAAAATGGTACCAGATGGAATAAGTCTGGAATAACTCAAGCATTTCTATTAGATATTTTATGCACAAAACTCACTTGCCCAGAATTTCACTTGACCACCAGGACGCCTGTAAGGAAACAAATCTAGATCTAAACACATACAATAAAAAGCTACCACGTGTTCATAACCACATTTTTGTGCCCCGTGCCTCATAAACATCTTAGGTTACTGGTCTGTTTCTTTGACTGGGCCTGTCTTCAGATTCTGCTTTACCAGCCCTGTTTTGAAAATCCCACCTGAGACTTGCAGTGATCTGGCTGTTGCCAAAAGCAAAATCAGTATTTTGTACTTCAATGCAGGCATGCATGCAGGCATATAAGGAAGTTTAATTTCTTTTTGAAAATCTGAATGCAGCATCATGTGACACAGTACAAGCCAGAACCTGAACCTTATAATATTCTTCCTCTACCATTTAGTGAGAGTATAGACTATATATATAAAAATTAGGCTATATATATAGACTACAGATTATATATATAAAAAAGTTACAATTGTAAACAGAGAAAAGATACCTCTCATTAAGTTATAATACTGTGTGTTATACCTCAGTTATTGGGAAAATAAATTAATTACAAGTAACATGTTATTTGTAAGTTAGTTACCTCCAACCTCTGATACATGGTCTAGGCTAGGGATGGACAGCCCCAAGAGTCAGCTGACCACATAGTTTCTCCATGGGACCAAAACCAGTGAGGGAAAAATAATCTCTTT
This sequence comes from Iguana delicatissima, assembly GCA_948472985.1. Classification (NCBI taxonomy): domain Eukaryota; kingdom Metazoa; phylum Chordata; class Lepidosauria; order Squamata; family Iguanidae; genus Iguana; species Iguana delicatissima. Next base: position 254,679 of record CAOKZL010001771.1, on the reverse strand, counting down.
TGCCCCCAAATGGCAGTATCTCAAAAACCTGAGCAAGGCACTGTAGATCATTTCCCTTATTTTGGACATTTTGGCTCACTTCACTCTTTTAAGAACAGGATGGGCATTTTCTCCAAGCAGGAAATAACTGCCTAGTTACTTCCTTTTTGGAAAAAAATGATATCTGGGTCTAAAAAATTGTGAGAAAACCCCAGAAAATGTTCCCCAAATGTGGAGAAATGGTCCATAGTGTCCCCAGAAGGTCTGTGGGCGCCAAGGGCTATTTAGAGCAAATATCTGTCCTTTGTAGTTTCAGGGGGAAGAACCCTCAGAGAGGCAGGGGGAAAAAAAAGACTTGAGGACACATTCAGCTCACAGGACAATTGTTGATCCTGATCCTGAGCCAACTAAAATGCACAAAATACATCGGGCAAGCTTTTGAAGCTTCACTGGCATCTTCATCAGACAAAGATGTTAAAAATCATAAAGGAGAAGAAAAATAATGATGTAGAGTCACAGGCCTACATTTTATCTCAGACGTCACTTCTGTTGTCAGTTAAAATGGTCTAGAAGGATATCTATGCAGGCAAAGGCCATTCCCCTTCTTGGCCATGCAGAGACCTGAGACAAAGGGCAGAAAACACAGGCAATATAATTTCAAATCCATTACCAGCAGCAGAGTAATTTCCATTGAGATCCAGGCTATCTCTGCCCAGTAAGAGGCCAATTGGCTCTTTCTAAGGCAGAGTACACTGAATTTCTCAAGAAGTCTTTGTATAGTTACATCTGGAAAAACACACACATCATCATTTTTTTACTCCTGTATGATTTTTAACATCTTTGCTTGATGAAGAAGCCAGTGAAACTTTGAAACCTCGCATGATGTATTTTGTTCATGATGTATTATTTTGGCCAATAAAGGTATCGCTGTTTTGTAGATTTTGGATTTTATAACATTTTGCTGTATAGCTATCACAGCTGCCCTGAATATATTTGTTTAACATTGGCTTAGGAAAGTTAAGATTGCATAGATAATCAGCAGCATCTTAAATTGTACTTAGAAGACTAGTAAAAGCTACCTTCTTCTGGTCACTGATAGAAGTCACCATCATCCCTCTCTCCTGCCACCTTTTCTTCCCTATTTACATTTTTCCAAGTTCAAGACTCAAAGTGCCTCACAACAGATTAAAAAACACACAGTTAAAGTTCACAAAGTACAAAAACTTAAAAAGCGATCAAACAATCCAAGAAATTGAAACAAATTAAAATCATAAGCCATTAAACACACAGGCTATTTCCACACAAGACTGTTACAGCGCTATGATTCTACTTTCAACATCCTATGGAATCCTGGGGTTTGCAGTTTAAGGAGGTAAACTGCAAACCCCAGGATTCCATAGGATGTTGAAAGTGAAATCATAGCGCTATAACAGTCTCGTGCGGAAATGGTCACACCCACACATGCATAAAAATAGAAAAATCCAGCACATTGTTTAGACAGAACAGGCCTTATACAATCAATCATCAAATGCCTATCAGAATAGAAAAGTCTTGTCTGTGAAAAGAAATTAGGGAGGGTGCCAGTCTAACTTCTCTGGGAAGGAAGTTGTAGAGTCTGGGGGCAGCCACCGAGAAGACCCTCTCCTATATTCCCACCAGATATACCTTTATATAGATGCACCTCATAGTCTTTTACCTCAGGATTCAGCACTGTCTACAATTCCTTGGGAGTCTTTAATGAGTCTGTCCACATCTTACTAGAATAAAAGTTGGTGGAAGAAATGCAAAATCATTTGCATTGGGTGAATATTGTAGTTGCTGATCATGGTAGTAATTCCAGCTGCCACGGACAACCGCACTTATAAAACCACTTCAGAATTTGAACAATTCTAATTTTAAAAATATGTTTCAGCTCCAGGGCATCCTGTTGTTTAACTCAGGTGTATTATGCATGTTCTCTTGAATGTATATCCAGTCCCACAGGTTTTTCAGTGGAGGAATGAATCAACCTCCAAGAAGCTGATTCCAAAGCTTAGGTGTCGCTATTGTAAAGGTCCAAATTTGTATGGTGACCTTCTACACCTCAGATAATGAGGGTATAAGCAACAGGTCCTCTAATGAGAACTTAGTGAACAGGTAGATTCATTTAAGTATGAGGAAATATTTTATGCTGAGTCAATCTACCCAGTGGTCAACCCTAGGGGTGAGCAAAATGTGATCTTCCAATTGTTATTAGATTGCAGCTCCCAGGATTGCTAATCACCACCTAGGCTGAGCAGGGCTGTGATGGATATCACAACCCAGCCTGTCTTTAATCAGCCTTGATCTAGTTCACTCCTACCTCTTGACTAGTAGGAGATCACTAAAGATCATTTCTGTTGGGAGTCGCAACCTTTGCATGCCTAATGAAATGACTTAGTTTGTTTGCATGTCTATTGTTAAGCATAGAGAGATAGCCTAGAGAGAGAACTTCCTGTTTGTTGGTTAACACCTCTTCCTCCAGCATTCCTTGTTCTTTTGAAAAAGGTTCTCCAGCCATTTTGTCTCCTCCTTTTGTCTTAGCCATTTTGTCGTGAAAGCATGCTCTGAGCCTCCTAACAGGGATCATTTTGCAGCAAGCATATGAGTGCTTTATTTTGTCTTCCTACCTACTTGAAGAATTGAACCTGTGTAGACTATGCACAAGCTTTTGTGAGTAAACTATTTTATATTTTTAACCAAACTGTTTTTGTGCTTATTTTGAGCTAGATTAAGTGTGTTTGGGGTGTAGTTAAAGAAGTGGGACTGGTGATCTGTTCAACTTCCATTTTGTGCAATTACTAAAATACTCTGCTGACTGAGAGTCTCATTACCAAGGTCTCTCAATATTCAAATATCTTTTTTAAATTTCCCCAACAATTTCCACACTAGACTGTTATAAGCCACTTCCGCACTAGCCTGTTATAGCGCTGTTATTCCACTTTGAACATCCTATGGAATCCTGGGGTTTTCAGTTTAGGGAGGGGCCAGGCCAAGCCCCTCTCTAAATTGCAAACCCCAGGATTCCATAGGATGTTCAAAGTGAAATAATAGTGCTATAACAGTCTAGTGTGGAAATCTCTTGCAAGTCTTGCCACTCAGCTATATGCTACATGTTACACTGTCTACATTTTTTAGTTACTAGTTACTTTCAAAGAGTTACATTTAAAAAGCATTTTGTACTTTCAGAGGAATTTTATGCCATTTTCTTATCAATCGGGCAATTCTGCTGAAAAAAATGGAAAGCAACAATAAAGCAACATACAGTGCAACAAACAACAGAACAAGTTACTTATTCAGCATCATAATAAGCAATGACAATAGCTTGCTTTCCAACACCAGAAAGGGTAAAGGGAACAAATTTTGAAAAGATAACTTTCCGAGCTCCAATTTATGGCCGGGCATAAGTAAAAAAATAAAAAGATCTCCCGTATTATAACACATTAAAATTCATGCTGGATTCATTGGATAGAAAACTGTCACTTATTAGTATTCCAAATGCCAGAGCCAAAAGCATTTTTCAGAGACATAGCACTTCCTACTGTAACTGCCAGAACATTTCCAGCAGTTGTACATCAGAGATTTTTTTTTTAAATGAATGGCTGGGAAAGAGAATGCATAGTGCAGGAATTTAAACAAAGAGATTAGAATAAGTATGGTTCTTTTCATGTTGGTCTTGAGAAATAAAAGAATTGCATAGTTGCTGTAAAGGAGAGATTGGTAAAATATGAGAGACTGTGCATATCAAACTGAGAGGCCCTGGAAGTCATTTCACTTGAATGTCAGCTTCTGCTTTGAGATGCTCAAGCACCAATGTACGTACTCCGAAACATAGGTGAGAAAGTTGCTAAATTTTTTCAGCTTTGTACCTAGGCAACTGTAGAGATTGCTAGTAGAAAGGTGAAGAAGTTCTCCTTGCTTTGGGTGTTCCTAGCTGGGCCATTAGCATGCTCCCAGGTGCCTGAAAATAGGAGATGTATTCTTGCCAGTGACATTCTGCTTTTTGTCTCTTGAGGTTTCTGAATATGACAAGTCGCTCACACCTTCTCACAGCTTCCATTTCACATCAACCTTTAGGCTGCTTACATGTTCAGAAAAAAAAAATAGCTGCCACATTTGATGAAAACTGTAAGTGAAGAACACAGAAGTCAACAACAACAGCAGATTGAAAGACATCTTTGGGCTAACATGCAATTCTAGAGATGAAGAGAAAGGGACATAAACATATCGGAGGAAAAATTGGCCAGAAAGATGGAAGAGTAGCAGGTAAACTTCAAACTGGAATAAAAACAACAGGTAATAATGACTAGCCAGAGTTGTCAACTTTTAGCTCCTACTTGCCATCTTGACTTCCTATCTTTTTTCCCTATCCTAAGTTAAAAATAGCAAAAGAAAGGCATACGCTTTCATGTTATTTAAAATTGGTTCTCCTTCCTTTGCTTCTCAAAAGGCACAGAAAAGTTCCTTTGGGATAAAACAATATGTGACTTTTATGTCTAGTGACACCTTTTGAAAGGTAATAGATATTATCTTTTATTTGGGTTGCTTATATCTCTGCATAGGTGCTTGGAAAAGATCTGTTGCCAAAGCTTGCTTGAAGGTAAGTAATTATAGATAATGAGTTGTAATTAGTTCATTCTGAGCCTTCTGCAGGGCAGATAAATGTGGGAGCATTGCATGATCGAGGGTCATTGACGGGGAAAACCCGTCAATGATTTACCCTGCTATTGCACCGGTTGGCAATGGCAGAAGGACAGGACTGTGACAACATCATGCAGAAGCATCATTGTCATCTCACTCCTCTCCTGCCCCCATGCTGGGCAGGAGCCTCCTGAGGAAAGGGTCAAAAAGTGGAACTGGTTGAAAAGCAGAACCCACTCTTTCATCACTTCTTCTCCTCTTGCCTTCTTCCTGTAGGAAAAATGAAGGTCTTCCCTCATGTTCCCTACAGGAAGAAGGCAAGAGGAGAAGAACTGATGAAAGAGCAGACCACACATGAAAAGAATGGTATGTTTCTGTAATTTACAACAGTCAAAAGAATGGAACATCAAAAAACAAACTGTTGAAAAGCAGGGGAGGCCTTTTTATCTATATTGCAAAAGATTACAATTGTAACAGTAGTACTCTACAGTTGTAACTAAGGGTAACTTCACTATTTTTGCAGTGTTAACTGTGTGTAGCATGTGCCAATTGGTCATAGCATACATGTTGGAGCTCCTCAGTCTGTCTCTGATTCCATTATCGATGAAGGAAATCTGAGTGTTAGAGTTATCTACATATTTTTCTTGAATATATCACTCACTGCAGAAAATCACCATTCTCATAAGATGAAAATCTATTGTCAGCTTGAGGAATTTACTGTGTATATTTTGGGAGGTGCTCTGCATGCGGCATTATTTAATCAAGCCATTTTATCGTTCTGCTCACGTAGTCAGGTTATGCTGTACATCTGCACAGGTAGTCATAGGCCAAATTTTCTATCTATTGATGCATGAGGTGCCTGTTGGAAGATAATGAGGACTCCACATATGTGTCCAAGCATAGAATTTGACCCAAACAGGTATTTACCAATTCCAAATGTCATAGTGAATGATATACAGAATTATGTCTGAACTGCACTCCAAATGTATTATGAGAAACAGATGAAGGGCTGTTAACAAAATCTGATTCACATTATGGATTATTATACTAAAACTTCTCTGCAGTATAGGACAAAATAAAAACAAGCAACATATTTGGATGCAAGTATATTTTTTAGTGCTGTGTTTTCTGTTCATTACTTAGCTTTGGCTTACCACTACAACCTGTCCTCAGACCTCAGCACACACTACACAGAGAAACCCCCTTAAATTACGTAAGCCAAAAAATAAGAGAGGTAAGGTCATTATAATACACATGACTTCACTGTAATATGGGACTGAGAGACTTATTAATCTGCTGAGGGCTGCATTCCATTAAGTACAATCAATCAAAAGCCACATGCTGGCACTAGGTGAGGCCAAAATCAGTGGTGAGTGGGAATGAAGCCAGCAGTGGGTGGGACCATAGTCAAAAGTCAGTGGACCAGTCCACAGCATCTTCTCTTTCACCCACTCACCCAATGAGAGAGGCAAATTCTCCATAAAATATCTGAAATTACCAATCACTCATAGAAGGCTTTGGAAATAAGACCAAGGATCACATGTGCCACCCCAGGGCAAAGGAAGATCATGTTGGGGGTCAGAGGGCCAATTTTAGCAGTTACTGATCTATATGGGCCACACTAGGGCCTTTTCCGCATGGCCTTTGCCATGCGAAAGGGCGCCTGGAGCGTCGCGCGATTGTGAGGAGCTATCCACACGACGCACTCGCAATTGCGTGATGCTCCAGGAGCTGGCAGGTGCCTTTTCATTTTCGGCTGGAAGCCAAAAATGGTGTGCGATCGCACATTGCTCCTGGCCCTGCACGCACTTACCTTGCCTCCAGAGCTGGGCCGGGCATGCTTCCTGCCCCAGAGGAGCCTGGGAAACTCCCGGGCTGCACTGCGGAAGGAAGAGGCGGGGCTCTCGTGGGAGCAGGCAGCTGGTGCGGAGCCAAAGGACCCCAGATGCGAGAGCCTCTCGCCAGAGGCTGCTCGCATGATCCCCGCACCCCAGCGCTGGAAGACGGTGAGGTGCGGAAAGGGCCTCTATGCTGCTTCCATGGCTGCCTTTTTGCATGACTGGATGTGTTATTTCATTACTCCTTGGTGCTTTCACAATACACAATTATAGCATTATGATTCTGTTTTATTAGTCATGGCTGCATCCTAGGGAATCCTGGATTTATAGTTTCGTGAGGCACAAGAGCTTTCTGGCTGTTAATTTTAAATTTTAAATGCCCCTCCCTAAACTGCAAATCCGAGGATTCCATAGTGGAATCATTGTGTTATAATTGAGTAGTGTGGAAGGGCCCTCTGTCACTTTCAGAATCATTTCTGCGCCTTTTCTCCTACTGTTTTGGGGTGGTCTCTTAACATAATCTTAAAGCTAAAACTGGAACAAGTAAAGAATTACATGCAGTCCCCAAGCTGCACAATTCCCATCCCTGCCCTAGAGTCTCAGGTAGGCAACTCATGATAAATGTATTGTCATTCTGATGGAAAGCCATCCAGGGACAATATGTCAAATCTTAGAGAGCAGGGAACAGAAGAGATTTCAGTGTGTTTGTCAGCAAGTTTTAACTGCACTTGACAACAGCTTAAAATTAAATACCCCCCGTTTCAAAGCCCAGTGCATACATCACATTAATGGTAGCCCTGTTTTTAACATGGGTTATACCAATTTTGTTAGTAATGCTGCTGTTTAAGCAAAGAGATTTATGACTTTTGCGTGCTTGTCTAGTAAATGGGGCCATGTTATTTTTCATAGGGGAAAAAAAACAAAACAACCGCTGACTATATAGCAGTGATTGAATTAACCACAAAAATATGTGCTGCTTACACATTGTCCCTAGTGACTCCCCTGCTTTCTACATCAATTATATTTCTTATACAGATTGGCCAGGTTTGGAGATTTTCTTTGCTTCTTCTTGGAATGTTTTCAATGAATTTGACTCCAAAGCACTATCTATCTATCTATCTATCTATCTATCTATCTATCTATCTATCTATCTATCTATCTTTTCAAATCTGTTCCACTGAGTGTGAAGGCACACACCCTTTCTCCATTGTGAGACTCCAGAAGATCCAATTTCTCCTACTAGTAAAACATGTGTTCCGTCCACTTGCACAAGTGAACAATATTACTGAAGTCAGACACAAAAATCATTATCTATATCGTTTCCATAATAACTCCTCTTCACCTGGTTTATCAGATTAATTAATCTTTGCCCACCGTCTGGCACCAGAGATTTACCCTTCAGCACTACACAAGATAAATGATTTTATAAAATAAAAATAAGTACTGCATAGCTAAAATTAGCAGTAAGCTTCTCAGCCTTTACTATGACATAATGTTAGTTGTATGGTTACTGAAGCAAGGGAACTGCGGCAAATTAATTAACTTCTGATACTGGGCTTACATTCATACTTGTGCTTCATTTTGGAGGTGTATGGTTTTCTCTTTATTCCTCCACCTCCTTGTGTAATAAGCAGTATCCTCAGGAAGTTGACTTTGATTCTGATTAGAAAAACACCCTCACTTTCAGCACCTGCTAAGCAGGCAGCTCCATAGTTGTATTATAGTAAGAAAGACTGAGAGATATAATCACAGATATTTCCACAGACATCTGGGGATGCAATCTCTTACTCAGTTGCCTGGGAATAAGTTTACAGAACTCAGAGGGCTTAGATCTCAGTTACAGGGCCAGTCTAAGATATTTTGCTGCCACAGGCAAAGGATAATATTGTGCTCCCTCACCATTACAATAGTTGCCCCAGCTAGCGTAAGCGGAGGTTAGGAAACGGTGACTCAAAAACAAGAACAAAAAAACAGAAACAGGGCCTCTTGAACACCACCAACTATTTTCAATGCCAGCAGCATCTCCTCTAGCAAACCTACTCTTACACCACTGTGAATGAAAGAAACAGAGCCTGTGCAGAACCTGTATATTGTTTAAATGCTGTCAGAAATCAAGGAACTGTAGGAGTGGGAGTATTACCTGTGACACAGCCCAGGTGATTTTCCTGGTCTCCCCTTCCATAGCGCATATGCTCTAGTAGGCCACTTCCCTTTGCCTTCGTTTCTCCTCTTCCTTTCTTCATGGCAAAATCTGGGAGGGGGTCGAAAAGCCCAGGAGTCTTGCCCTCACATCCATCTTACTGGTGATGAGAGTAATTCAGTATTTCAGCAGCATTAGGATAGTTAAGATGGCTCGTGACAAACTGAGGGCAGTGGAGGAGCTTGGAGTCTATGGATGGGAGACAGGAGGGGGCGTGGCTATGCCATGTTGGGGCGTGGTTACAGTGCATGGGGAGGGGCTACAACGGATGGGGCGAAGCTATGGTGGATGGGGGAGGGCAAGCAAGGAGCCTGGACGCCCCAAAAATTGCTGCCTGGGGCGAACCACCCCCATCGTTCCCCGTCCCTACGCAATTAGCTGAGTGGCAAGAGAGGCAGTAGTTGGGAAGCTGCTAGCACTGGCTTCCAGCATCTGCTATCTGAACTAGTTATCTCACTCTGACTAAGGGTAGGCCAGTCCTGCCAAATTAGCTGCATTTTCAATATCTGAAATAGGAGGACAAATTGTCTTATTACTGCACCAAGTAACAATCACACAGCAGTATATTTCAGGATAAAATGACTGTAATGCACTACATGTTGGGCTGCCTTTGAAAACTCTTTATGAAGACTCTTTGGGAATGTGAAATACAGGAACCTGTCTACTGACTGGACCAGGCAATTTCATTCCTCCTCCTCCTCTGTCTTTTTTCCTCTCTGGGACACAAAAGCAGCTCACAAAGATTAAGCAAAAAAACGGCTTTAAAATTCATCTCACACAAAAATTTAAAATATAATTAAAAATAAAAGCAATTAAATGTAAGACCATTAAAAAGAAAACAAAAAATAAACAGTTCATCATCCTCTGAAACAGCATTTGCCCTCAGAACAATTGGTTATCAAAGATCTGCAAACACATAGAGGTCTTTACTTGTCTGTGAAAGTGGAAAATGAAAGTGAAAAAGAAAATGAAAGTGGAAAACGAGGCTGGGAGCAGCTACTGAGAAGGCCCCTTCTTGTGTATCCAACAGATGTACCTGTGAGGGTAATGAGACACAGTGAAGGGTCTCTCCGGAAGATCACAAAACACAGGCAGGTTTACACAGGAGAATACGGTCCTTCAGACAGCCAGCATGTGAATCATATAGGTGCTCTGGTTCCTGGTCTGTAGATAATGTCAAGTGTCTTACTTTACAGGCTGACATAGCTTAGAGTCTGAAGGATTATCTGACACAAGCACGTAGATAATCTTTAGGAACCTTCCTGCAGACGCCCCTACTACCAGCCAAGGGGAAGGTGGAAGCTCGGCTTTCTCAGTTGGGGTGCCCATTTATTGAACGCTTTGTCAAGAGCAGCTCATCAAACCTAATGCCTGCTTGGCATCAAGGAAAAAGCTTTCTTATTTTCATATTATTTCCCTAGGCTTTTAATTTTTTTTAAAAAAAATTATAAATAATGGTAGAATTGTATTTTATTTTGCTTTCATTTAATGCTTTATTGTTGTTGTTGTTGTTATTGGTATTTTTATTGGTGCATTTGGAAGCCAGCCTGGAGATATTTATACTTCAAAGGACTAAGTATGAAGCCACAACATGCACAATTAAATACAACGGTAAGGTGTTAAAAACCCCCCACCAGACATCCTGGGATGATTTAGCATATATATTATTCTGTAGCATAGGCAGATTAGTAGAGAGAGCTTTGAAATGGTATCCAATAAGAACTAGACTACAAAGCTTATGTATATGCAGTGGGAACACTCCTTTCCATCCTATAGTCCTGCAATATATAGCACTGATTTAATTTCCTTGAAAATTTCAGCTGTTGTTTAAGAAAACAACTTTCTCACCCCATGGCAAAGCTATACCTGAGGCAGTGAGCATATACTTTTTAGTGAACTATCAGAAGGCAGAGCAATACTGCTGAACTGTACCTACAGTGCCGTATATAGTTTCTTGCCATTCCCTACAACTAGCAAAATCAGAATGAATTTTGTAATAGACATTTAAAAAAATAATAATAGAAGAATATGTTGTCCAAATTATATGTCAAATAATTTAGCTTCCTTGGCAAAGAATGTAGAGTAAATATCTACAATCAAGAAAGTGTTGGTTGGTAATAGGTGTATAGCTTTGGTTGGTTCCTGTAGTCCTCAGAATGCCTTCACTATTTTTGTGGAGTACAAAGAATGCATTTTCTGTCAAGCATACCAGCAATACACTTGTGTGTTGATAACATTCTGATTTAGGTTACCATAGCCAAACAATCCAAACAGATCCTGAATCAAATCTCAGTCTCCCATGAACAAAATAATTCTGGAAACATACCATCCAAATCTTTCTCCTGAAGTTCTGCTTTTTATTTTTTGATCCTGTATGGACGTTCTTTCAACCTAAATAAACTGTTTGATGTCCACTAAAATTCAGTCAAAGTAGCACAAAAGGCAAAGGAGATGGGGACAGCTGTGCATCAACATATCCGGAAGATGCTTAGATCATATAGTGTCCCAGACAAACAATGGTTGTGGCATCCTCTCTGCATCTTTTCAACTTCTGAACACCTTATTTTCCACTACATTTGTAGCCTATTTCAAATCTTTAGTGTACAATAACCTTGATTTTTTAAAAATCCCTATCTCTAAACAGGGATGAGTGAGAATTTTCTTTGTTTTTTTTTAAAATAAGAATTTCCTATATATCATAGATTTCTTCCTGAATATGATAGAAAGAACTTGAGATTTTTTAAAAAATGTAGAAAAAGGGAAATTTGAGAGATTTGCCCATTCAGACAGTGATTTGAGTGTGTAGGTCTTTAAAGTCTGTATTTAAATCCATATATATTCAAACATGTTTGTAATGTGGAGTTAGGCTCCTCACCTCCTTTTTGGTTTTAGTTTTTTGACAGATTTCTCTTCTTTAATAGCTATATAGCAGGCAGGGGCGATACAGCCCCCTGTTGGGTTTGTCTGTTGAAGGTCATGGAAACCTGATTTCAGTTCACTTTGATAAGAACCTATGAAAATTTCCCAAAATTCGTTGAAAACACAGGAGAAAAAAAAAACCTGAGGTGTTTTTTTAAAAAAGATGGTGAATGCAGGAGAAAGTAAAACTGACAGATTCACAATCAGGGTCTGTCAATAAGCATTCTTCTATTTTAGATGAAGCATTTATAGTATTTATTTCAGATATGCAACAGACAGCTAACAAGCTTCCTGGGGCCCAGAGCCACTGAATTTTGTGCTGTATGCAATCATCTGCTTCTGTAAAAGCCAAAATGATATAACTAATATGTTCATGTCTCTTGCAACCTGCATGTATCCACTATTTAATTCTGTACATTCTTGCCCACCCCCACAAATAGCAAGATGCAAAGAGTATTTAGGATACACAGCAGAAATGATGGATTTCCCTGGAGTTTAGAAGTTAGTCATTTTGCTACTTCCAAAGAACAGCACAAGAGTGAACTGAGACCATGGAAACTCACTATCTACTGGATGTGTCTTCAGATGAATGACTGTCATTATGAAAGGCATGGTTGGATGTAATCCAATAGCAAGCATGTAATCAGATATTTTCTGCTATGTATGTGTAGTGACAGCAGGCCTAAGGACATGGAAATGCAGGAAGGTGGTGCGAGTCAGTACAAAAAAGCAAAGAAATGAGATATACATTGCTACATAGATCTTCAGTGACACAGTTATTAAACAATTTAAAAGTTATACTTTAATAAATGCTATATATATGCACATCATCTCAATCTCTTCAAAACTATTGACTCAAACACTAGAAGGAAGAATGGGGAAACTTCTGCCTGTATGTTTTTCCTTATATTTCTGTAGGTAAAAAAGCAAGAAACTGTTTATAAAAACAAAAGCCCTGCATTCATTGAAAAAACCCGGAGTATCCCTGGATGGCTCAGCCTTTCACAACCTCCTCCCTTATTAATAGGGCTCAACCCAAGAAACCTGTCCAAGGTTCGGAAACAATAAGGCAGTTATAAACACTCTGGGAGAGATCCTGGATCAAGGAGACAGAACATCACTTCATGCTTACAGAGTTATGCAGCATTACTTCATTAGTGAATTTGACCTATTAGTGAATAGTGAACTAATGATTACTGATTTAGTATATTAGTTATTTATTAGGGCCTTTCTGCACTACACTGTTATAGTGCTATTATTCCACTTTCAACATCCTATGGAATCCTAGGGTTTGCAATTTAGGGAGGGCCTTTAGAATTCTCAGCCAGAGAGCTCTTTGGCCTCTGTAAACTGCAGAATTCTGTAGGATGTTGAAAGCAGAATAATAGCACTATAACAGTGTAGGGCAGAAAGGCCCTTAGAAAAATTAACCACTGAAATTCAAGAGGCATTTGATGGGGCAGACTGGAGTCCAAAAAAGCTTATGCTAGAAATTTCTTTCTCTCAGTCTCAAAGATGGTCCAGAATATCTTATTGTTGAAATAAGACTTTTTTCTATGATACTGATTTGTCAGTCATTCTATTTTCTATGACAGACTAACCCAGCAACCCCTTGAGGGAATAATATACATCAATTCTCTGTTCATGGGTATTAACAGACATAATAAAAATTGGGAAGTGGTGGCACCATATTTTTGCCTTTCTAGTGATGCATTCTCATTACAACTCTAGATTTTGGGAGACCTGGATTTTGCTACTTGGAATCTCTGCGTACAATAAGAGGCAGAGAAACAGACACAGAAGCAGAAAAAAAAGATCTCACTAGTGCAACACAAGAGCTAGGCAAATAAGAAAAAAAAACAGCAGGGGAGAAAGAAAGAATCCTTGAGTCTGAACCAAATTCGTTTCTGTCTAAGAGGGAGAGGAGTTTCATGGGAAGGGGGCAGATAGAGGACGAACAATAAACATTAAAGTTGAGTGATGAAAATAGGAATACACAGCAGCTGCAGTAGAAAGCAGCACACTTACCAAATGTTTCTACATACTGCCCCTAAAGGATGCACACGAATAGGCAAACAGAAGGCAAATAGACACTTTTTTTCTTCCATATTTGTAATCATGTCAGTTCTCTAGGACTTTCTCTCCCTCCTACCTCTTCCAAGCACTTTTATGATTTTGCTTCAGAGGCCATCTGTGTATGTAGCACACACACACACATATACACATAAATAAAGTGTATCCTAGATATTTTCATAGCAAAGCAGCTGCCCTTAGTGCATGGTGTTGACTGCACTAAGTCTGTCTGCAAGTTTGATCTAGTGTTAATCCTACTTAATAGCAGATTTCCTAAAGTCAGTGGGAATAAAGATAGTCTGTGCATAGATTCAATCCTAGAGGGAAATGGCCAGGGGTCTGGCACTGGTGTCCCTGCAACACCCATCTGGAGGCCACCACTTGAGGCATCTGCCTGACTATCCTTGCTTACAGAGCCTGGTCTTTACTGAACTGGACTGCTTCTCCTGCCACTGCAAATCTAAATCTTATCACTGGTACTTCTTTGTGTAGTTCCTACATCCTAACCTGCTTGAATCTCCTGGGCACTATTCACATAAATATTGAAATCAAAATTTTGCACACACCTCTCCCCTCTGGGGATGAGTCGGAATAAATATACAGTGAGGCTTCCACATTTGCGGGTTTCACTTTTGCGAGTTTGATTATTCATGGATTATCTGCTGTCACCTCTGCTCCTTCCCTATGCCATTTTTAATAGGGACTGCAAGCCTCATGAGATTGAGAAGCTGCGATCGAAGCTTGTAAGTCTTTACTAAAAAATGGTGAGGGACAACAGTGGGGGTGGCAGTAAGTCCCACCAGCCACCCTCTTCTGCCTTGTGATGGAACCCTGATGCCTCAAAGGAATTAAGGGTGGGTTTAATATTGTGATCATACTTTCTTGTGTGTTAAATATGGTTTGGGAGGGCCTAGAGTTATTCACGGTTTTTCCACATTCACGGGGGGGGGGGTCCTGTGCCCCTAACCCTAGAGAATGTGGAGGGATGACTGTGTTAAGGTTAGAATCCTAAGCACCTACTTACCTGAAGGTAAGCCTCATAAAACCTGATGGGACCAAACCTTTAGCAAGCAAAGCTAGGATTGCAGTGTAAACGACTACCCTTTCAAGGCAGCCAACAATATATCGGTCTCCTGAGGAAAGTGCTCCTCTCTTTGACCACAGAGGCTTGGCCCTGAGGGGCATCTTCCAGTTTAGAAACTAAGAATTGAGTTTTGGTGTGGCATCGCAGGAGTAGAGCTCGAACGTGAGGTGGGCGTTTTTGGCTGACGTGTCTCCGGACTAGGCAGAGGGATTTTTAGATATAGGCCATTTCTGCACTAGGCTGTTACAGCGCTATGATTCCACTTTCAACATCCTATGGAATCCTGGGGTTTGCAGTTTAATGAGGGGCCTTTCAGGATGTTGGAAGTGGAATCATAGCGCTGTAACAGCCTAATGAGGAAACGGCCATAGATTTGTCGCTTGGTTCTAACAGATTGGCAAGGATGGGTTTTCACTTTTGAAGGGAAGGTTAACGCTTGCTTGGCTGAGGCGACGATGGTCTGCTCAGCGCAGGCATTACAAATAGCTGCTTTTTCCCCCCCCTTCCTGAGAAGGATGTTGTTAACGCTTACATGGCCATAGGAATTTTCTGAACCGGGGAAAGACTGCCATTTTAATTAGCGTTTCCTTTCTTTCTTTCCTCTTCGAACGCGAAGGAGCCTTTGCGCGTCTCGGCTCCGGGCTGAGGGGAAAGCGCAGCGGAGGGGAGGCGGGCGCGCGGGCGGGGGGGCGCGCGCGCGCGGGCTCGGGGAGCGCGCGCGGCGCGAGAGAGGCGGGCGCCCCGGCGCCAGCGCCGCGGAGGCGGCGGCGGGAAGCGGGGGCCAGTCAGAGGTGCCGGCTGCGTGACGTCACCGCCCGGGCTGGCTATAGGCTATCGGGGGCGGCGGGCTCGGCTCGGCTCGGCTCGGCTCGCCTTCTTTCAGCGCTTTCCGCAGCCGCTGCGCGACCGCGGCGACTGTGGGGGCTCCCGCTCCTGGCGCTTCCTTCCTTTCCCAGCGGCCGCAGGTAAGGAAAGGTGGCGCGGGAGGGACGGTGGGCTCTCCTGTGCCTTTGCGCCTTGCAGCAGCCTCAGCCCCAGCCCCGGAGGGAAGAGAGGAAGGTCCGCCCCTCCTTCGCCTGCGGGGCTTCGCTGGCGTTCTGCTCCGGGGAGGCTGGCGTTGGCGTTTGCCGGGGGAAAGCCTCCGAAAAGAACCGGCGCGAGGGCAAACTTTGCCAGGCTCTGGCGGTGGCGGCGGTGGTGATAGTGGTAGTGATGGGGTGGCTGGGCAGCAGCAACTACCAGGCTGCTGACTAATTTTCCGAAATGAGCTTGCCAACCTAGTCTGTTTAAAATGTTTTAATCGGTCTGCCAACTCGGGCTATCGTTCTGTGCCTCTTATTTATATTTTCCCTCTCTGTCCCCTTTTCCTGGGCTATGGTGTACATCTGGGGTTGTGCAGTCTTCAGTTTCGAAGGCATCGCCTTGCATTTTAAAGTCTCTCCGGCTTCAGTAGATCCCCGTCGCCTTCCTGCAAGTGTTATCACCGTTGACGCGTGTTTGCATTTAGACTAGTTTCGAGGGAATGTTGTGGCTGCAAGGATTCATATTGGGGAGAGGCTGTAAAGGGAGAGATAATAGAAGGTAAGAAGGTTGTTTGGGGCTGTGTCTTGTTCTCTCTTTTTTAAAGCCCTGATACAACACACTCCGTCTTTTATTTTTCAGGCTGGAGCGTCCTTTCTTCCAGTGAAGGAGGAGAAGGAGGGAGTGTGAAGGCAAGGCATTCCCTAACCAAGGGTAACATCGGCAGCATCCCAGTCTTAGCATCTGCAGGGAGAGGAGGACGATCCTCGTCTTTACAGTAAGCCTCCTCAATGAGTGCCAAGCTCTCCAAGGAGTTGAGGCTCCCTCTGCCACCCTGTCTCTTGAATAGGACATCTGGCTCTTCAAATGCCAGCAGTACCTGCATCACACAGATGGGGCAACTCTTCCAGTCCTTCTCATCTACTTTTGTTTTAATTGTTCTGGTCACCCTCATCTTCTGCCTGATTCTCCTCTCCCTCATTACTTTCCACGTCCACAAGAGGAAGATGAAGAAACGGAAAATGCAGAAGGCTCAGGAGGAATACGAACGTGACCACTGCAGCAGCAGCAACACGACCAGTGCTCGGGCGGGTGAGCCATATGAAATACCCCAAGGAAGAGAATTGTCCAGGCTGGGAAGAAGCACACGGGATTCTAGTGTCCAGTGTACTGCCCCAGAACCTCAGAATACGCATCCTGAAACGTCCTGTTTGGACACAGAATCAGACACTCCAGGGCTTTTGCAAACAGTGGTATTGTCTTGATTTTATTCATTGTTTTTTTTTTTGTGGGGACTTCACCAAAAGACAGTATTTGGTGCTTGTACATATTTGAGCCGTTATTATTATAATCTTGAAGAAGAAGACAAAGAATATTATTACTATTATAACTATTGACGAAAGAACAAACCAGGGAACCAGAATTCAAACGCATGACAGATTGCACTGTGTTTTCCATTGACTTTTTGCAAGGGGAAAGGATGTGTCTTTATTTATTTATTCCTTTCAGAGAAGATGGGGGGTGGGGGGCGGCACAATGCTGCCAAATATAAGAAAAATAACCTGCCCTGAAAGAAATGGTGCAAGCAGTACATTTGCAATGTACACCTATAAACAATCCAGAATATACAGAACAGCAAATCTATATTTCCTGATCCTCTTTACTGGGAATTGTATTTAAGTGTCACGGTATTTAAACGACTGTTTTTACATCAACTGAGAAGAATGAGAAAAGGGAGGGAGAGCTGAAGGGGGTGGGGTGGGAATGTAACAGAAAAGGAGAGAGGACTTTTGTATGTGCATTTAGAGTTTTCTCTCAGTGGCATTGCAGGGTGGGATTGTCCTTTGCCCAGTTTTCAATGAACATAGAATGAGCTCACCTTTCTGTAAGGGTTATCCTGTCAATAATTGTTCTCTCTTCCTCTTTTTTTTAAAAAACAAGACCACCACTATCATTTTTAGAGATTGGCTTTTTTCTTTCATTTTAAAATACTTGCTGCCCCTGCTTAATTGTAAAATAACCTACCACCCAGTACCGATTCCCCTTCTTTTCTTTTCTTTTAAATGTTATTTCTCTTGCTTTCTCTCTCTGCAGTATTACATACCCTGTGCCCTGCAAAGCTGTGAATGCCAAACAGTTTAGCTATGCTTCTATATCTATATCTATAACTATAGGAGGGAATGGGGTTGTTAGTCCAAAGGAATGCTTTGGGTTGTATCTTTCTCTCTAGACATTTTCAAGTGTAACCGCCTTTTTCTTATATTAAACCTGGAATAATATACCTTTTGTGGTGACCAAGACCAAGGTGATGTGCAGTAACTTATTTTATCATCAGATCTTTAAAAAAGTTGTCACAGTGTTAATACTGTAGGAAATCCTTTCCATGGTACATCTTATACACAATATATTCAGAAGGTTTGCCCTTAAAAAAAGGGAATTAGCATTGATATACTGTGGGGCACTCTTCTACTGTTCTGACTGGGATATATATTTGGCATCTCCTCGTCCTCTTACTATACTGTATGGTGACAGCATACTGCTTGTTCCCTCCTTCTTTTTCTTCTCTTGTGAATCCAAACCCAGAGGATATGTCTCAAAATGCCATCTATTAAAACAAAGTTAATTATTTCAGAGGCTGGTGTGGTATTCTCAAGGAGAAATAACCACAAATTATTTCGGGAAACTGAGTGAGTGGCCGCATGTGCAGTCTATTATTAGCATCAGAGGCAACAATCCTACTTGGTTTAAGTACTTCTAAGTTCCATTGATTCCAAAGGGTGGGACTTGAATATGTGCTGACATACTATACTTGTTTAATTGGGATTATGTCCCATTGTACAAAGTGCCATTGGGACATACATCTGAATACACATTCATAACACCATGATGTCAATTCCCAGTCATAAATTCCACTGAGCGTACTGGGACTTATTTTTGAGTATCCATTCCTTGGAATGCACTGCACCTCTCTCCTAGCAGTTAATGGAACTGGAATGTTTTTAACTTTGCCCAGAATGTGGCTAGTTAAAACCAAACCAAGTAATTCTTCATCTGCTTCCATCAAAAGAAATGTTACTTATAGAAAATATTCATTTGGCTCAACAATTATTTGATATATAGTCAGCAATTATTTGCTGCATGCAGTGGCTTAAGCTAAGTTGTTGTCTAAAATTCCTAAAATTTCTTCTGAACAATATCCACTAAGATCGAATTTCTTATGGGTGTGTTAATTAATAGCAAATACAATCAAGGAAAATAAATGGAAGAGGACATCTCTTAAAAATGCATTAAAAACTAAAAGCTGACTGCATGTAATAGTCTGACTATATTTAATTTATGTTCTTTTACACATCCTGTCCTCTTTCCCCTAGTGATGGTGGAAAGCATAATTCTGTTAAAATGACCTCACTTAGATGACTTGGCTATAGACTAAGGGAAATTGAAGGGAGGGAAATAGCAGCTGGGTAGCATAAATACCAAAACGTTAATGTTGCCAGACCATCATGGCATCAAAATGTAAACATTTGGGCTCCTTATGTCTATTCCTTTTTAAATTGCTGTTATTCTTTTTCCTCCACTGTTGGCTAATGAGATGAGAAATTTGCTGCTGAGCTAGAATCTAGGCTTCCAGTGCCTTTAGGCAAGGGTTCCATCATCGGGATATTGCTTCAGAAGCTCAGGATGGGGTTATCCTGCCAAATGTTCCTTAGTGCTCACAGCATGTAGAGCCGGTGTGTAGTGGTTTGAGCATTGTACTGTGACTCTGAGAACCAGGATTCAAATCCCTGCTTGGCAATGGAAAACCACTTGGTAAGCTTAGGCAAGTCACACTCTCTCTGCCTCAGTAAGAGACAAAGGCAACATACTCCCTGAAAAAATCCTGCCAAAAAAACTGTTATGAGTTGTCGTAAAACAGGAACAACTTGAATATACACAACACAATAACTGACAATTATGTTTCAAATGATATAGTTATATAAAACTGGCACTTGGCTGCTTTTTTCATTAGACAACATCTTACTTATTTCTTGAAACTCAGTTTTCTCCCTTTGTCCTCTAATGTATGACACCTCATTCTGATTCCCTGTAGAATACACCTTGTAGTCTGCAGTGGAACATCTTAGAAATAGGTTTACCATTTCAGCAATACTAGACCATAATCCCGCTGGAACAAATTTGGTCACAACCGGTTCACACACCAGTGTTTTCAGTGGCACTGAAAGAAAAATCCCTGTACATAGAAAACCAGAAGTCAAGAAAAGTCTTAGTTTCACTTTCCTTGACATCTAGTTTTCTATTATTTATTTATTTTGAGGTAGAAACACATCTAACTATTTAAGTGCTCCCATGCAGAAAGACATGATACAAGGGTCAGCATATCAGAACTAGACCTATGCCACCACTAACATTATTTTTACTGTTATCTCTGTCTGTGAGTATAGATAAAAGTCTGGTTTGTCCAAACCAGGGTTCCCTGGAACCCTAGAGTTAATTGAGAGGCCACTGGAAGTTCTGTGAGAGAGCATTTTTTAAAAAATAACCATTTTTGATCTATAGATCTATTACAAAGGGGTTCCTTGAGACCTGAAAATTATTTCAAGGGTTCCTCCAGGGTAACAAAGTTGAGAAAGGCTGGTCTGAACTATGAATTATGAGCACAGTTCAGCTACCGTTAAGCATATCCATTGATTTTAACTGACGATAGCTAGGCTGTAATCCTATATTTATTCACCTGGGAATAAGACCAGCAGATTCAAAGGAACTTACATCTAAGTGGAAGTGTATGGTCTTGCAATGTAAAGATGCAGTTAACTCCCTCTTCTTGAAAGCAACAAGACTGATAAGTGTTTAACTTTGGATTGAACTCAGTATATGGCATCCATTAATTTTGCAGTTTTGTTGTTCTTATTCTAATATCTAAACAGAAGAAAAAATCAGATCATTTTCTATGTTCATTTCAGACTGAGGATTTTGTCCTAGTGTCTGAAATCAATCACTTTATTTCCTCTTAGGCACTCAGCGCATGCAATAATTCCCCAGAGGTGCACTGCCTGTCAGACCTGATTGAGATTATAAAATTGTGCCATTTGTGGGGAAGGGTAGAAAGGAGAACATGAAAAGCATTCTGCATTTTAAAAGGCAAATAATAATTAACAGTGCCTGCTTTAGCAAAAAGCATCTGTTTATTAGCTTTGATTTTTTTTTTAAATATCTCTCCATCCAAATGAGGCAGTCTGATTTGGTTTTCACGCTTTGCAAGAATGGAGAAATGTTCTTTCATTCAAAATTGAACAAACAGCAATGTAGAATGTATGAGAAATGTATATTCAGAGGACCAGGCATTAAAAAATCCAAGGTATGAACTATTCTGAATGACTACAGTGAAGGTTAATTAGGATTTTCAGTTTTCATAAATATAGGGCTTTCAGCTTACAAAAAAACAACACCTAACTACTGACTCTGAAGGGTTTACTTGGGGAAAATGAGATAATGGGAAGAGGACATGAAGTTTTTTTTCTAGGTTTCCTATGGACAAAGTGCCATCTGAAGAGCAGAATGGATGTTTTTTCCAGAGGGACTTCAGGCACAGAGATTCTGTCAAAGCAATTGCCTCAAAACCCTAAGCTACAACTAAACCTCTCCACTTATCATTCAGTATTAATAAGGCGCATGATTCTTTCTCTCTGAATCAAGAGAGCAGGAGAAATAGCTAACATTAACTGTTTGGGGAGTCTTAACAGTGCAGTTCCTACATCTTTATTCTGAAGTAAATTCTACTGTATTTAACTAGCCTTACTGCTCCAGAGACTAGGTCAAGGTGCAATGGATTCAAGCTGCAGGAAAGGAGATTCCACCTGAACCTCAGGAAGAACTTCCTGATGGTCAGAGCTGTCTTGCAGTGGAACATGCTGCCTCGGAGTGTGGTGGAGTCTCCTTCTTTGGAGGTTTTTAAGCAGAGGCTGGATGGCCATCTGTTGGGAATGCTTTGATGTGTGTTCCTGCATGGCAGGAGGTTGGACTGGATGGCCCCTGGGGTCTCTTCCAACTCTATGATTCTATGATGTCCGTTCAGGAATATAGCAGAAGACTACAATCACATTTTACTTGAGAGAAATATCCATTAAATTGAATAGGGCTTACATTTGAGTATTCATGCTGAGACTGGGGCTGTAACACTGGTAACATGTGATAAGTTTAAAGACATCAAAGTTGCATCTTTAGAAGTCAGCTGGTGTGTGAATTCAGCAGGCCAAAAGAAGCCCTTTGGCAGTGTGATCACATTTTTGTGAGATATTGGATACTTACTGGATAATAGTACGGTTGACTGAGATATTCTTGTACCAAATTGTTAGAACATTTTCAAAATCTTGAAAAGAGTTATCTTATGTATGTGAATTTTTTTTTTGTATATCCGTATTTGCACCCATATAGCCAGAATTCAAATTACAGAGAGGGAGGGGCAGGCCCCTTTACATTTCATGACAATTCTCTTTGCTGCTTGTAGTGCTCAAATTATGAAGTAAGCTTTTCGTTGCATTTTCATCATCCATTTATTTGGAGTACAGGTGTTCAACTCAATAGCCATGCATTTTGGCATGTCAACTGCTTGGCAACATTCCTTTTATTGGGGGCTGGGTAGTTCCAGGCAGGCAGGAAGAAAATCAAGAAATTAAATTATCAACAAGCCACAAGACGTGGTTGGTATTCAGGTTGGTGCAGCAATGAAGATCTGTTGTAATTGTCTACTATCGTACGATCAACTGCTAATCCCAGATTGTAGCTATTCTAGAAGCAGTAAGAGGCAAATTAATTCTGTTGTCTCAGAGAACTGATTGTACATGTAGCCTGTACAAGCTAATGTATTCTTTTTTGGTAGGGTGCATTCAGTTTAGAAGCTTACCATGCTGCATCAACAGAAGCAGACTTGTGTAGCTTCCCACCATGTGGTGAAGTGCGAAGTTTCCATCTTTGTGCATCTTTGAATTTCTAGTTGGCTGTGCAAGAGGGGGATTAATGCTGGATTTGAACAGGGTGATTAGAAACCTAGATAAGAGTCTTTCACCCCATAGTCATATAAAATTTTAATGTTCAGTCTGTGTGCAGGAAAACAAGGTGATGGAATCCTGACAAATCAAACACACGATCATTTGCTACACTTTCATAACACCTGAGATCTCTTGCCTGGGGCATGATGTATTCTGCCTTTATGTATTAGATTAAATATGTTGGAAGTTACTTGCAAACAAGTAAACCAAAAAAAAAATCTCTGCAAATAAAAACAACAACCAAGTTCTTGCAAATGGATCCAATGGTCCTCTACATGTTGCAGCCAGCATGAGCTGTGGTTGAAGTTTTGGAGTTGGAGTTCTGCAACATCTGGAGTACTACCCCATTTCCGTCCCTACTATAGTCCCCACCATCACACAGAAATTCTGATGTCGACTACTTTCTGCTCTGGTAGCTTCTATTTGCAAGAATATTTTGTTTACTTGAGACAGCAGTTTTAAAAATCCATGTGTTCCTATTTCTTGTAGCCTGAAGTAGTAGAATCCAGTCTTGCTTTAGTACTCATTCTGCTGCATGTATAATTCAGATCCAGGCAGCTATATTCCATAGCTATCCATTTTCTGAACCATCAGTTGACCTGAGTTCGGTTTCCAGCACAGCCCACTTGGTACTGAACAAGGCACACTTTCCGTTTCATCTCCTGTAGAATGAGAATAATGGTAACCTATCTTACAGGGCAAAGAAAATGTGAAAATGTCATTACAGACTATATTGTGTTTTGTATGTACTATTAGGAGCACATTTCCTGTAAGAGTTCAGCAAGATACGGTATCTGAGGATGCAGTTCCGAGGCTCAACAGCTTAAAGAATGATTGGAAGGTTTTTGGCTCTCCAGATGTATTGGAATTTAACTTCCAGAAGCTTCAGCCAGCATGACCAGTGGTAACAGATTGTGGGAGTTGTTGTCTCTAAATTTCCTCAGCCCCCGCTTGAATGCTAACATTCTATTGTAGCAGGTGACTTGAGCCTAATTCAGAAGATTTAAAAAGGAGATGGATTCTGCGTAGACATGGCAGATTTGCTTGATTGTCTCTTTGTTTGCAAGGCCTCTTCCTCCCTTTGTAACCAATATATATACCTGTTAACTTTGGATATCACATCACGAATCTGAGTGATCTTTTAGCCCGCAAAAGCCAATGTGCCAGTGTGTATATCCATGATTAACATGCACAAGCCTCTCTGTTGGTTTTGTAACAACACAGCTACCCCTCTGGAGTTCCTCTTTGAGGGTCACTGATCCACATTTGATTCAGCTTGCTGTTGAAGAATAATGATTTTATTTATCCAGAGGAATGCAATGGCTGCAGTACAAATGGAACTATGGAATTTATTATCCTAGGTTGTGATCCATTAAGTCAGATGGCTTTTTGAATCAGGTAGGCATTGTTTATTTGTCTAATTCTTTTCTTATCCAAGGCACATGGGCTGGCCTTTATTGTTCCTCCTCTTGTATCCTTACAATATCTCTGCAAGGGATGTTAGCCAGAGAGTGAGATAGAGAGGAAGGCAGTGCCACTGAGGAAGGGCCCAATGCTGTTTTGAACCCAGGTTTCCATGAGATTATTCCAGCACTCTTACTACTCCTTCAATGTGGAGGAACTAATAGAGTAGTGCTAAATCAGAACTTGGAAAACTCTAGAATCCCCCAGAAGCATGGCCAATGGCCATGGTGGTTGGAGGATCTGGGGTTTGTGGTACAAAAACACTACTTTTCCAAGGCCATTTCAGCACTACACTGTTAGTGCTATTATTCCACTTTCAACATCCTATGGAATCCTGGGGTTTGCAGTTTAGGGGGAAGTATTTAGAATTCTCAGCCAGAGAGCTCTTTGGCTTCAGTAAACCACAAACCTCAGGATTCCACAGGATGTTGAAAGTGGAATAATAGCACTATAACAGTGTAGTACGGAAATGGCCCAAGTCTTGTTCCAAATGTTATGATACCAGTTACATGGCTAGCCTGTCTGTTCTTTGTTTTGTCAAAGAGAATTTCCCCATTGGAACCAATATATATATGTCCTAAAAAAAGTACTCCTGTTTCAAGCAGCCCAACATGCCTTCCTCCAGTGTATTATAAGTGGTCCAAACAGGGAATTCCATTCCCACCATTTCTCCATTGTTTCCACTCTTCCTTTTGGATATTCAGTTTGGGATCAGTTAGTCCCAACTCACTGAATCAGTTGTTGAATGGTGAGTCAACATACAGGTAAATTCAATTGATTCAATGACTCTAGTTGGGGCTAACAATAAGATTTAGTCCTTAAATGTTTCATGTCCACCTCATTGAACTGGTTTTTGAGGGTGAAGAAGTGATTCCCTTTTGGCTCGTGGAACACAAGCATGTTGAAACAGCCTTCTTTTTTACCCAGTGACCCCATTTTGGCTTCATTTCTTCTGATGCTCACTGCCTGAATTTACATTAGGAGAGAATGATGATGCTTTGGCTCTGTGGGGCTCAGTACAAAGCAGGTCCCTTCTTGTTAGGTACCAAATAGGGAAAAGACAGTAGAAACTCCTGTCTATCCTTAAACACTTCTCTTATTAAAGATGCTCACTCCACAACAGGACAGTGTGAAGAAGCACATTCTCCTACTGTCAATGAGGTCTCTATGGACTTAAATGGAAGGTGGAGAGGTTTGAAAGTTTGTAATGCTTGCTCAGTAGACTGAAAAATACATTCAGTTTTGGTTTGCCTTAAAAAAAAAAAAAAGCCTGATACTTTTTTCTTTCTTTCCATGAGGACTTGAAATGCCACAACTGAGAATCTGCAGACATTCTAGCCAGAAATGTTTTAGACTGCAGGGAAGAAAAAGTAATGTAATAGCAATAGCAAATTCACACAACGGTAAATAGAAAAAGATGGACATTTTACCACTAGAATATGCTATGATTATTGATCTATACCTAAGAGACCAGGATCAAAAACTATGGACAGTAAAACAGTTCTCCACCTCCGCATCTGCTCCCATAAGTTTCCAATGTTATCAAATTATTATTTAATTTCATTAAAAAAGTACTTAAGATCCCCCTTCCCACCACTAAGGCCTTCAGTGTGGTAAATATCAATGCAGCAACAACCAAGTACAGTAATACAGGGGTAGGAAGGCCTTTGGTTTTGTTACTAGAACTGGACCCTGTTATAAAAGACAGATATTTAGTGTCCAAGAAGTCTCTTTCTGAGCCCAGGAGTTTGTTTCAAGTACCAGAACTGAACTGAGCTTACACATTTAGTGTGTGTGTGTGTGTGTGTGTGGCTACAATGTGCTTAAACTAGCAGTCAAACTATTGTTTCCTGCATATTGTTACGTTGTTAGGAATATTGCAGTAAGTATCCGCCCCATTCTTTTTTGTGAAATGTAAGACATTGTTGTATAGGCAAGAGACATGATTCCTATTGTATGTACACCAATGCAGCATGTTCTAAAAAAGTATGTTTTAATTTTACCATTTACAAATGTCTGGGGAATTACATTCATGTCATTTTATTGACATAACAGCCTGATCCTCTGTGTGTTTTCTTTGCAATAAGCCCTAATGCAGTAGTTCTCAACCTGTGGGTCCCCAGATGTTCATGGACTTCAGCTCCCAAAAGCCCTGAGCATTGATCATAGTGGCTGGGGCTTCTGGGAGCTGAAGTCCATGAACATCTGGGGACCCACAGGTTGAGAACCACTGCCCTAATGTATGCAGAGGGTCTGTTCTTCAGTAGGAATGTATGTAGAATTGTAGCATCAGTCAACTAGAGATAACTCAGTTCTGTCAGTGTGCTCTGTTAACACTTCTGCATTCCCCCTGCATGTTCCAAAGGCATATTTGTGCGCATAGAATGGGATTGCTTCCGTATATATGATGAAGCTGTGCTTTAACTCTGCTGGCCATGAACATTTACAGTGATCAAATGACATGTTTTGTAGCTGATATGGAATTATATTGCTGCAACTGGACCATTTTTCTAAAAACCATATGTTGAAAGAGGAGGGGGGATCACTATAATTGACAGCTTATAGCAGCTACCACTGCAAATAACATCAGAAGAGAGAAGGATCAGCCCTGGTGCTGGTAGATGCAGCTCACAATTAAGACGGATGGGTGGAAAAGCTCAGAGGACCTCAAATTTCTCTATTCATCCTTCATGAATATGAACGAGAAAAAAACAGTCTGCCAGATTCAGTTGTAATTCAGTGATGCTCGACTGAACTCTGCAAAGCAGATACAACTTAGAATGTATTAAAACACCAGGCTCACAAATATATGTTGTGTTCATTAGAATGGGCTATTTATCTGATGTACCTTGCACTTCTTTTTCATTAATCCAGTGAAGAGCTATACAGTAATCTTGACAACTGTCCCTCCACCACAAGCTGATAAATCCCACTGCATCTTATTTTTGGAACAGTGTGAGAAAGAGACAGAAATGGGAGAGAGGGAGGGGTTAGAGTGTAGGAAAGAAGATTTACTTTAAAAAGAAAAACCCAGCATCTTTGATGGCTCTAGGGGGAAAAAAAGAACAAAGCTTTGGTCCAGGGATACACCTGGGGTCCTAGGATTGAAGAGAAATATCCTTCAGTGGTGTTGGAATGATGAAATACAAACCTGGGATGAGGAAACATCTGGATTTCACCTCTGCTCAGTCCCTGACACTGCAGAGGTTTGTGGAATCATTCCCTCTTCAAGGATGGAACTAGTGATGTACAAATCAAACATATTTCAGCAGGCCAGGTACTCTTATCCACTCCATCATCCAGAAGGCATCTTTCCAGATCCCCTCCCCACCCCACGCACACTTGCAGATTTCAGGCAGTATCTAATATGCAAAATAACATGCTTTATTTTAAATAGGGTATCCTAATACAAAACCACTTATACATATTTGTATATGGAAAAATGTTCTTACCTCTTCTTTTTTTAAAAATTTGCATTTGTATAATCATCATCCAACCATTTCAGAAGCAATGTAATATTTTTCCACAGGCATATGTATAAATGTTTCTGTAAATTTTTATGGCACATCTTTCCTGTCCAGCTACAGAGTCTGTTCAGACAAGGCAGTCTGGCATTGTGAGGGTGCCACCATTTCAGAACAGGGAAAATATGGGACAGATTTCCCCAGGATGTCTGCTTGGAACTATGATTGTGTAGAGGAGGAGAAAGATGCCTGTGGTGGGTTTGACAATTGACAGGGAGGGAGCAGCTGCAGGGAACATTTAAACCAACACTGGGGCTGATCTAAATCAGGGATCGCATACATGTGGGTCTCCAAAATGTTGGATTCCAGTACCCCTCAACCCTAAGCAGCATAATTCAGGAATGACAGACTCCTCCAATATTGGAATCCAGTACCCATCCACCCTAGGCAGCATAGCCAATGGTGGAGAATGGTGAGATTTGTAAGCCAGTGGTATTTGAAAGACCATACATTCCCTATTCCAGTCCCAAAGAATTCAATTGGTCACACAGCTTAATATTATATAACCAGATGGAAAGAGAGAGATCTGGGCACCTGTGTCTCAAAGAACAGTGTACTGACAATCTGTTTCCACAGAAAAGGGTCCTTCTTTATATTTAGCTAATGGTACAGAAGCTAAGAGTGATTTCAAACAGATGATTTTTCAGATGGTGGTGCAACAGTTCTGTGAAACTGAGGTTCCCAAATGACATGAAGGGGTTGCATTTATTTCAGACTTGAAACTCAGGCCATTTCTGCACTTGACTGTAATAGTGCTATTATTCCACTTCCAACATCCTATGGAATCCTGGGGTTTGCAGTTTAGAGAGAGGCTTCAAAGGCCCCTCTAAACTGTAAACCCCAGAATTCCATAGGATGATGAAAGTGGAATAATTGCACTATAACAGTCTAGTGCGAAAATAGCTTCAGGGTGGGCCTATTCACTTGTTAACCCTGGACCTCAGTATTTAGCCATTTACTTATGTTGGAATAATAGAAAGCAGAAATATAAAACCAAGATTAAATTTCAATGCTTAGCTTATTTGAATCAAAATATCTCCTCTCCCTATCATTAAATAGACTATAGCAGGCTTCAAATACTTCAGAGTATTTCGTATACTAGTTTGGCTCAACCCTTGGCTTGGCAGTTTTAACAGTGAATCAAAACCCACAAGGAGCTACAATTTATAATGGTAAATTGGCTTAAATTTCTGAATTGGTAGCCCATATTCTGCATGGAGAAGTCCATTCTAGTTTGCATTGCCAAATATGCACAGATTTCTTATTCACTGTCTCAAAATGCATAACATGTTGCTGGATGCAACTATATATGGGCTCAGTATTTTTATAATCATGTAAATTAAAACTGGCCTCATTTCCATTTGCAAGTGTGTAGAGAGCATGATGTCTCTGGGGAACACAACATCAACAACCTTTGACCATCTCTGACCTTGTGACATCCTATAAGCACCCCCTCATGTCCACGGGTCCATGGAACAGCCCAAATCCAGTCCAGGTTTTAGTGTGAAATTTAGAGGACCTATCGCAGATGCTGAAGCTATTTGGGAAGTGGAACTAGGATTCAGCACCTTAGATAGCTCCTTTAAAGTTTGCACTAAAACCCAGTGCAGATTTCTTGCCCTACTAACATGGAAGTTACTAGTCACCATTGCTGTAAGCTTCTTGTTTTTCCTCCACTTCACAATCTGAAGCTAATAATAATGCTTCCTTTGCAGCACAAAATTAGGAAATACATAATGCGGATAATGTAACACTAAAATAAGCATTAGTCCTTTTGAAATTCTTTCACTCTGCATATTTTATTTTAATTTAAGGAATGAAGTCAAGAGGGTTCTGCTCCACCCATTCATTTCTTCTGACTGGGGAGCTGGTTGTTTGGATTTTGCTGTCCCAGCAAAGAGCCTTGCCTGAACTGCTTCGAAGAAGGTGTTCAATAAGAGGAATCTTGTTTAATACTAACAGAATAGCTGGCAAAAGCACTCCAGGTTGCTAAAATGGCCAGGCTTAAATAAGGTCCACATTCAAAGTGAATAAAACTGGCTGTATTAAAAGCTGAAGGGGAAATGGACACATTTGTATCTTACAGAGATACAAGGTTACATTTCATACGTATGGAAAAGAATGCATTTTTAGAAACTGTCATCTTAAAAACCACAAACCCAGACCCGTCATCTTCTAAGGGGATGGCACATTTCTGAATGATACTTCAATTTATGTCATATCCTATTTAGTTGTAGACATATTCTGTTTAACTTATATGTAGCTTATGAATATTTATTTAGTAATTTAATTATAGTGGAGCTGCAGAGTGAATAGCAAAGAAGGCAATACTTCTAGCATGTGAGTGTATAAAGCACTAGTAAGTAGCCATTACCTAATGAAGCTTCCAGACATTCAGCGAGTGTTAACACTTTGTGTCTTTGCTTTACATAGTATAGACCTAAAGTGTAAAGGCAAAATAATCTGCTAAATATACAGAGCAGATCAGTCGCGGCGGGACCATAGATGTCATTATTTATGCTTCTGTCCTTTCAGTCCTGATGCTTCTCAGCAGTTGGAAGCCAATCTGTAACCAGAGGTGATAGACTAAAATGCCACAGTTGTCCAGTTGCCTCTGGAAATTCCTAGCGAGAATATAGTATAAAACATGTACCTTGAATTTTCTTTGTATTCCTGTCTAGGAAATCCTTTCTGAAGCACTAGTATGGAGAACTAGAACTGTCCAAGGTGCTGAAACATAAATGTTATTTACCTCAGCACTGATTTTATTAGTATTTCCACTCATACATGGACAATATTAAAGATTTTGTGCCAACACCAGGATTTCAATCTAAAGTTATATCTGGATATAAGATGTTATTTCTTTTCCTCCCCAATTCAGTGTTCTTCATATTTTTCTTCATGTTCCAACCGATAAATACTTGCTTTCACACAGCAGTTTTTGCACCAGGTTTCTTTGGGAAGGAAAGAGCCACTATGATTGGCACTCGTATGAATTGACATGTCAGAGTCCATCCACTCTGTGTATGCCTATTGCTGATAGACATACAAAAGTATTGGTCTGTAGAAGTGGCTTCTACTGCACATTTTTCCTTTAGTAGATCAAGCAGTTGGCTAAATATGTAAGAATGCAACATTATAGATAGAGACAGTTGTGAAATTTGCTCAATTTCCTTTAATGTGAGCATACCAAGTTTGCACTTTTCAGCTGTAGTCATGAGCTGGAATGCTGCTCTCAATACATTCCCAAAGTTTTCAGTATAGTTTGCAAAAAAGAAGACATACCTACAGAAGGACCCTTTTTAAGGAAAAAAAGGTAGGACAAAAATGTGTGTATTTGAAAAGATTGGAGGCTTTTGGATCAGAAGGTGGAATTCCCAAAGGGAAATCAGTCTTCTGAACCTGCATCAGCATGGAAAATAAAAAATGAGGCACATGAACTTTTAGATTAGGAGACCAAGGAGAAAAGGATCCAGACAGCCACATAAAAGTGCTCATTTGTGGTCAAGGAAGATTTTAATACACATAATCAATTTACTTGAAGATTATGAGTAACAAAACAGTGGAGGAGAAATCTGCATAGTCACATAATAATTCACATCCACTGCAAAAGAGCACAGAGGGCATTTTTGCAAAGCTGAAAGTGTGTGGAGAGAGATGATGGTGGTAACAACAAGAACAACATCTTCAAAACCACACATAAAGGCGATCTTTGGAACCTTGAAGCATGGCATAAGCAATCTTCTGTATGTCTCTAAGGCATATGAGTGAGAAGCAACACCACACAAAGATACTGGCATTCTGTGGTGTATCCCATGACTTCCAGCACAATCTTCTACATATCAACCCAGAAGTAACTTCTGCTGAGTTCACTTCACTCCCATTGAACTGGATATTGGAATGAAGTTTAATTATCCATGGTAAAAAAAGGGCTTCTTTTGTCTGTCTTGAATCTAATGTAAATCAATTTCATTGGTGACCTCACTTGCCCTTTAAATAGAAAAGTAATAAAAAAAAAAATCTGCAAAGGCAAAAAAAAAAACCCTTTCCATAGCAGTTGAGATCTGGTATCAATACAGTAGTTCCTGAGATCCCAGCAGGATCAACTACTGATATCTACTCCAACTCTTTTAACCAGTGCTTAATCTCAGGTTGGGAGCCATCACATAATTTTTCCCATTGCTCCAAGCTATGATACATTGATAGCATTGTGAATAAATTAAAATGGAAGTGATGGAACACCACTGCCACCACTAGCAGAGAAACCTATGGTTCATAGGAGAGTTGCCATCACACCAACTTGGAAACATAATTTGGACAAAATCTCTCAGAATGGTCCTCCATCATTCCTTATTTTTATCATGTTCCCCCTTTTAGCACCCTCCCCTACATTATTAATTTAGAAACAGAAACTCTTTAGTTATTCCTTATAGGAATGGCACCCCAGCCTTTGCCCACTTTAGCCTTCCTTCTCTGCACCTTTCCACCTTTGTTGTATCCTTTTTGAGGGTATTATTTCAAAGACAGATTCAGAATAATACTTCCTGGAAGAACACATCCACCTCACTAAACACACACACCATTGCATATCCGGATATTACTTATTTACTTACTCTTGATTTCCAGATTTCAGTTGCTAAAGACAGAAACAGCAATGGATTTGTGAATGACTGTGACTTTGAACCCGGTAATACTTACAGGATTGATATACACCTTTTGTTCATCTGGAAAGGATGTGAAGAACTCAGTATGTAATGTGCTCTTTACCATTTCTGTTGCCAGTAAAGACACCGACAGATTATTCTGTCACCCAGGGATAATTTTTATCCATGTGAAATGACCTTTAAAGTTATTGCCAGCAGAGGAAAACAAAACAGAAAAGAAAAGAAAAAAGAAAAGAAATCCCAAATGCCATCAGAGTTAGAATCTTTAACAAGTATTATCCACATGTTACAAATAAATGCAAAAGCATAAAAATGTATAACGAGATTTAAAGGCTTCGCAGGAATGTGCGTGCCTTCAAGTCGCCTGTTGACTTATGGCGACCCCAGGAATTTCACAGGGTTTTCTTAGGCAAGGAATAATCAGAGGTGGTTTTCCTAGTTCCTTCCTCTGAAATATAGCCTACAGCAACCTGGGAACAGACAACCACAAAACTGGCTTCAAATTGAGGATGCCCAAAAACTTGACAGAAACTTGAACAAGATGTGGATTTAGTCAGTAATACAGGATGATGATGATGATGATGATGATGATGATGATGATCATCATCATCATCATCATCATCATCATCATCATCATCATCATCATCATCTTTATTTCAATTCAAGAGTCAAAGAAAGAACACAAGTGGCCCTACCATACACGGGTGAAAAAAAGAGCAGAGGAAACCCTTCCATAGGCAGAGTGAAGAGGCTTCCTCAGGTTGCAGATTTTGAGACAGAATCATAAAGCAATATATTTTGAATTTAGATTACAGTCCTATACATGTCTCTTCAAAAGTGAGTTCCACAGAACTCAGTAGGGCTTAGGAGACTTGTTAATATCAGGTTCTCTTGGAGGTCTGTCTTTCATAAAGTCATTATAAGTGGACATCAACTTGATGGCAAATAACAGCTACAACAACAAAGTGAATACAGAACTGTACTGTTTATTATAGTGATTTATCTCCTTCCACCATGGGTGCTTTTGGATGTTTTGAGCTGTTGCTAAGGTGGAGTTTCAGAGAAACCTGGGGAAGACCCAAATGAAAAAGAGAGAAAGATGCTAAGATCTCCAGGTGGTGTTTTGTGGATTTTGTGAACAGTAACACTGTCACTATTATTTCATTCATAGCCTGCTTTGTTTTAAACAAAAAGACTAAATATGGCTGAAATAAAACAGCAAGACAAAAGGAGCTCAACCCAACCAAATTCAAGAAGAAATTGAACAGTACCTTCTCAGTCTTGCTTATGAAGGGCAACTCACCTTGCTTAGGCCACACTTATTATTTTGCCTGACTGAGAATCCAATATCCTTACCACTTCCCTTCTTTTCACTATTCTGCATTGCCAGAAGCCTGGCAATCTATGTACTTGGCTCCAGGCTAGCCAATTCTACGTTGCTGACCTAAGGTAAGTTGGTTCTAATTTTAGAACCTGTTATCCTTTACAGGAAAAACAATAAATCTGTGGAAATGGAAATCCCACCAAGATACTAGGGTTCTGCTTCAGATTCTCCTCCTTACACCCCCAATTCTCTTATGAAAAGCATATGGAGTTGACAAGCACCTTAACCAGAGCACTTTGGAGATAATGAAAGCCCTGCCATTGGCTTTAATGAGGCTTGGATGAGGCCCAAGTGCTTACCAAGCACATTGCAAAGTCTTGGCAGCCTGCCTGTCATGCTTTTGACTGTTCATTTGAGTGTATCAACTTAATACATTTATTGCCTTTATATTCAAAGTGTCTTTTCCTAAGAACACTTTAAGGGCATAGAATCAATCATGTCAATGTTGTACATTTATCATGGATCCACAGCTGCCATTCTGTCACAGCTGCATTCAAACTACCCCCCCCCCAATAGTGCATAGTTTAATTGATGAAAGGAAAATGAGATTGGGCCTAAAAAGAAAAACAAATACCATAATCAAAAGTATATTCAGAAGAATATAGCTGAGATCTTATCTCATGAGTGTGTAGTATAAATCTCCACTCACACAGTCACATGGTCCAAAATACATACCCTCAATACCACTTCTAGGTCAAACAGAATCTGGTTACCTCAAGGATGCACTTCTGCAATGCTCTGAACATTGGGCTACCTTTGTACCAAGTTTGGAAACTCCAGCTGGTCCAATAAGGAATGAACATATCACATCAATATTAAAATCACTCCACTGGCTGCCAATTAGTTTATGGGTAAAGCACAAAGTGTTGGTTATTACTTTTAAAGCCCTGTATGTTTTGGGTCCAAGTTTAGGATTGCCTCCCCCCATACAATCCATCCCATACACTCAGATCCTCTAGGGGCCATTTATTTAAAGCACCAGGACTAGACTGGCAATGGTCACCCAGAGGACCTTCTCATTAGCTGTCCCTAGACTGTGGAATGACCTGCTGGAAGAGATTTGACAACAAAATATGCTGTCTGAATTCAAACAGGTACTAAAGACCTATCTCTTCTGGCAGGCCTACCCAGTCAATTTTTAACTATGAATTTTAAATTGATATATTTTACATGGTTTTATGTGTTTTAGTTTTAGTTGTATTTAGTTTTTAGTTTTTATTTGTATTTTAATCTATGATGTACCCTGCCTTGAGTCCTAGGGAAAGGCAGGTAAGAAATAAAAAATTATCATTGTCATCATTACATACATGTAACCAATAAGTTATGTGCTGGTTGTGCAACGCCACTCTTCTGCTGATTACCAACATTTTGCAATTGTTTGTGCATCTGCCAACGTGCTTCCTAACTATCCCATTATGCTACAGGGAAGGCACAGTGGCTATTTCTGCACTCCTAATGAATAAAGTGGTACACTGAGCACAACACTGCATGTGCAACTGTGTGGCTGGAATCTAGTTGATGCTTATCGCACTACTCAGTTGTTTTGGGTTGCTCTGCTTGAAAACCACTTCTCTTGTACCCAGAAAGGCAGGGGAATGGCAATGCACTTATTTCCCCACCATCACTGCATTAGTTCTCAGGTTTGCTTTCTCACACTTGAAACAGAATAATATCATTAATACCACCATTTGCTTGGCCTCCTGCTCCATGACTGGTGTCATGGCAAGCTGCAATTGTGCAAAGGCAAGGCAGCAATTGTACAATTATGCAACAGTATAATTATGTAAAAATGCTATTATGGACCCCCACATATACGCCACACCTGGATCAAGAAGATGAACATCTGTTACCCTGATTTCTGGGGGTCCTGGGAGGGACACATAAATGCGCTCCAAATATTACAAAGGTGGGGAATTAGCAAGGAGCACAGGCTAGCAATACGAGAGGTAGCGAGATCTTTAACCCTATGTTTACAGGGTCGTGCCATGACAAGAACTAGGCAAGTTGTTCAATTAAACCAGATTTTATTATGATATAAACAATTTGGCACACACAGACACACGCACTCACGCACTCATACAAGAATTATAGAAGTAGAAAGTGAGGAAACTTGATAGGGGTTTTCAGAGGGTTTCTGGGGTGATACTCCACCTGATCCTGCAGTCCAGCAAAAGAGAAGACAGAGATCGAAGCTTGGGTTCATGGTTTCGCAGCACATGGAGGCTGAGGGGACGCTCACTAAACAGAGTGGCCGTAGTTCGGGGTGCAAGGCACAAGTGTTCCGACAAGAAGCTCAAGCTTGGGGTTTTTATAGGGAAGATTGTACCTGGAGGCTAGCCCTCTCCCGAGGAGAACAATAGGGATTTGAATGGAAACAAAGCCTCCGAAAGGTCAAAATCAGAATTGATGAGATTTAGCCAGCACTGTCAATTGTTAGAACAGTATGCAGATGAGGAGCGCTCGGAGATTGTATAGATGGACGTGCTAATTCCATCATGCAGGCAGTTCGGGGCTGAGAGCCCTTGCATTTGCTTAATGGTCGGCTGTGTCTGGGGGGCACTACTGACTGTGCGACAGATAGTTGTTTACTGGCCTAGACCTAGCTTGCATAATTGAGGCCGTGCGGCCGTGCCTGCCTACACAGGCCCTTTCAGACACGTGGAGTTCATCTTATGGAGTGCCACGTGGAAATATTAACCATAACCAATATGAAATTGTAGACCTCGGGCTTGGGCTAGATAACCGCAGTAACACATGCACAAAGCCACTTCCACTATTTATTTTCTATGCTTTTTCCCCACTAACCCAAACTTGGTGGGTTCTGCTTTTGTATATTACTCTTTGAACTTCTGGATAGTTATTCTTTATTTACTCTTGAAACTTTCCCTAAACTCCTAATTTATCTCAGCAGTAATCCCTAATAGGATTACATTGAAACTGTGTCGTTGCACTGCTGCTTCTTATTTTTTTTATTTTTTTAAAAATTAAAAAATCTAAAGGACAGAGAAGAAATGTACAGCAGTTCTTTTGGGAACTCTTGGGAATCTTGACGTCTTCGTAATCTAATCACCAGAAATAGTCTGGGGTCTCCTTTGTGGAGATCCCCAGGAAATTCCTAAGGGGGGAGCAATGAAACCACAACCATACCACATCCACCTTTCCTTCCTTCAACACTCGCTATGAATCAGAATTCAGTGTGTTTTGACTTAGGCCATTTCTACACTATACCATTAGTATAGTGGCCCCTCCCCAAACTGCAAACCTCAGGATTCCATAGGATACTGAAAGTGGAATAATAGCACTGTAACAGTTTGGTGTGGAAATGGCCTTAGTTCCTGAAGGCCTTAGAGATGAATCTGTCTATTTTGTTGTTGTGCCTGTTCATTCAAGATTAGATCTGTCTATGTTTGATTTTTATGAAAAGAACAATAATAATTGGTATTATTAATCTGTTGGAGTGCCCACTGGTTTTCTGGGCCAAAATTAGGCTGCATCTATTGTTCTTCATACAACCCTGTGTAAAATGTTTGCTCGTTTTTCTCTCCTTGGTTCACAGCTTATTTAGAAGAAGCACTTGGCCATAAGCCAATGTATTCAGTCTGTACGTACACTGTGGCTTCCCCATTATCATCCACAACAATGGGAAAGAGGAGGCAGGAAATGCCTAAATACAAAGCTAAAGCTCAACAATGGTTCATCAAAGGCCCAGTGCACGCTAATACTATTTGGCAAGTCTCACTTCTCCTCCAAGCTGAGAGCAATTTATTTATGGATTCAGCCATATTTACTGTCTTGCCAAAGAAGGACCAAGATGGTGAATAAGTAAAGTACTGTTATTCTTACTATTTACCAGCAAGCCAGCTCTCATACCCTATTAATAACAGCAACACTAAGATTTTGCAGACTCACTCATGGCCACAGCTTCCTAGATTTAGTCTATCCATCTGTTATGAAGTCTTTTCTTTTCCTACCACCCTCCACTGTACCAAACATTAGTGTCTCTTCTAACAATTCATGTCATCTCTTGATATTCCACTTTCAACATCCTATAGAATCTCAGGGTTTGCAGTTTAGGAAGGGTCATTTAGAATTCTCAGCCAGAGAGCTCTTTCGTCTCAGTAAACTACAAGACCCAGAATTCCACAGGATGTTGAAAGTGGAATAATAGCACTATAATGATGTAGTGCAGAAAAGCCCTAAGTCTCAGTTTAGTAATTTTGGCTTTTAAGGAGAGTCCAGGCTTCCTTTGCTCTTGGACCCATTATTAGTCTTTTTGGCAGTCCAAGGAATCCATAGAACTCCCCTCCTGCACCATATTTCAAATAAGTTGATTCTCCTTCTATCAACTTTCTTCACTGTCCAGCTTCCCAGCCATATGTAGAAAATGGAAATACTATGGCACAAATGATCCTCAGTTTGGCATTCAATGATATATCTTTACACTTTAAGATCTTACCTAGTTCCTTAATAGTTGCCCTTCCAAGTCCTAGTCTTCTGATTTAGCTTGTGCATCAGGACAATCAAATGGTGCAACACACCCATTTCTTTTCGAGTAGGGTGTCAAACTCAATTTCATCCTGGGCCACATCAGCGTTATGGTTGCCCTCAGAGGGCTGGTTTCTGCCTCCCAGACCCTCTCTGTGCCTCTTTCTGCTCCCCACTCTCCTGTAGCTCTTTCTGCCCCCCTGCCCCTCTCTGTACCTGGTGAGCCTGATCCCCCCATTGCAGGCCCCCAGCTGCTGGTATTCTGAAGAGAGGCCAGCAGCCAGCACTCACAACCTATTCTACTTCTGACTGCTCCTCTGTCCAACTCTGGCGAGCTGTGCGGAGCATTGCCATGGTAACCTGAGGCAATGCTCTGACAGTGAGACTTGGACAGAGAAGCAGTCAGAAGTAGAAGTAGATTGTGGGTGCTGACTGCTGGGCTTCTCTTCAGAATACTGGCAGCAAGGGCCCTGCAATGTGGGGATCAGACTTATCGGGTGGGGGGAGTGCTGCACCTGTAGGAGAGGTGCAAGGGCCACATGAAATGGCCTGGCAGGCCTGATTCGGCCCACGGGCCTTGTGTTTAACACATGTGTTTTAGACCAATCCATAGTTATTCATGATCTACACAGTCAAAGGCTATAAATCTATAACCTATAAAGCATAGGCTGATTTTCTTCTGAAATTCTTTGTTGTACTCCATTATTCAATGTATGTTTGAAATATGATCTCTAGTGCCTTTTCCTTTTCTGAACCAGCTTAAATATCACACATTTCTTACTCCATAAATAGTAAAACTCTTCATTGTGAAACTTTGAGCATCACTTTTCTTACATCGGGGACAAATGCAATGATCCAATAACCAACAAGAAGGTAAACATTATCAAAGAATAAGTCATATAAACTTACAATTTAAAGCAGAGAAACGTTAGAATTTTTGGACTTAATTTAAGAAAGGCCAAAAAAGGGGGAGGGGGAAATCACATCAATAAAAACATGATTGTATGCATATGAAGTGCCTCAGTGTTATGTGCTAGGGCTATTACTATTCAAAATTTTTATCAGTGAGGGAATCCTTATTAAGTTTGCAAATGACACAAAACTGGGAGGGATGGCTGTCACATTGGAAGACAGGAACAGAATTGAAAAAGACTAGATAAACTAGAGGGCTGAAATTAATAAAATGAAATTCAACAGAGACAAATGCAAAAGTCTGAATTTAAGCCACAAAAACTAAATGTGCAGATATAGGATGAGGGATACATGGCTCAGCAGTACTACATGAGATTGTTGTTGATTGTAAGTTGAACATGAGCTAGCCATGTGATACTGCAGCAAAGTAGGTGAATGCTATTTTAGGCTGCAGTAAAGGAAGCATTGTTTCCATGATGAGCGAAGTAAAACTCCAAGTATATTCTGTGTGGGCCAGGCCTTATCTGGAGGACTGCATTCAGTTCTGGGTGCCTCATTTTAATGAGGGTATGGACAAGTTGGAGCAAGTTCAGAGAAAGACAATAAAGATGATAAAAGGTATAGAAAACAAAACATATGAGGTAAAGTTGATGAAACTGGGTATGTTCATGTTAGAGAAGAGAAGACTGAGGGATGATATGATTGCACTCTTCAAATACTTCAAGGGCTGTCACAGAGAAGAGGGGGAAAGCCTGATCTCTGGTGCTCCAGAGGGTGGGACCAGATCTAATGGTTTTAAGTATCAGGAGAGTAGATTTTGATTGAACATTAGAAGAAACCTCGCGGGATTTGTAGTTTGATGAGGCACTGAAGCACTCTGGCTGAGAATTCTAAACTGTAGTTGTCATGTGCCTTCAGGTCATTTCTGACTTATGGAGACCCTGAGGCAAACCTATCATGGGGTTTTCTGGGGCTGAGAGTACGTGATGCACCCAAGGTCACCCAGTGGGTTTCCATGGCTAAGCAAGGAACTGAAGCTTGGTCTCCAGCTTGGACTCAAACCACTACACCACGCTGGTTCTAAATGGCCCTTCCTAAATGGCAAATCCCAGGATTCCATAGGATGTTGCCATGGTAATTGAAGAGCAATATAGTGCTACATTTGTGTCATGTGAATGGGCACCTGCAAAGAGCAAGACTCCTCCCTCTTTAATCTTTCCAAGAGTAGGAAAGCAGACTTCCTTTTGCTGAGCTGAGGGCAAAATACTCAGTTGTAGCTCCTCTAAAGTCTGTTTTCAGGCTGTACCAAAGAACAGGTGGCTCACAGGAAGAAGGAGAGGGAAATCAGGACTCTTTAAGACCAGCTGAAAATCTAAGAGCCTTTCTGCACTACTCTGTGATACTGCTATTATCTCATTTTCAACACCCTCTGGTATTTTGGGGTTTGTAGTTTACTGAGGCCAAAGAGCTCTCTGGCTGAGAATTCTAAATGCCCCTCCCTAAACTGCAAACCCCAGGATTCCATAGGATGTTGAAAGTGGAATAATAGCACTATCACAGTGTAGTGCAGAAAGCCCCTAAAAATGGCAAGGACTAGCCATGGCCATCCTTGCTGATCTGTAGCTATGGTGAAGGACAAGCCCTCCGACATTTCACAGATGAAAACAGGGGCACATGGAGCCAAGCAACATTAGTGTGTGGTCAAGATGGCAAAAATTATCAATGAGGAAGAACACACATATTAGAAGAGGCTACAGCAGTTTGCTTTCAACAGAGCCTGCTGGAAAAGGCAAGATACTGCCCCTCCTTTTCTCTCTTGCTGTTGAGTTAATTGAGTGCAGTCTGCATTTTCACTTTGAACTCAGTTTGCATCAACTGCAATAAGCTGAGAACAGAGGGGGAAGATGAGAGGAAGAAAGAAACTTGACGTTTTAAAAGCATCTGAGAAAGTGGGATGACAGAGGATTAATTTGGACTGTCCTCATTAAATCAGAACAGTTGGAGGGTATGAAAGCAACAACAAAGCTATAGTACAACAGTGAAAAGCAACAGACACTAGAGCAAACAACTTTTTCAAAAAAATAGGGGCTGTGCCACATGCTTGTTCACTAGGTGCTTTCCAGGTCTGCTTTGGATTGTGGATATTCACTCCATCTTCTCTAGCTGCAGAGCAGATGGAGGGAGCCTTGAACAAACTGGGGAATGCTATCCGCACACACACCCCCATGCTCCTGTGATATGCCAGAGATGGATTTAACCTCCTTACACAGTTGTGTGTGAGGAAGGACTCCAAGATGCTGCTTCATTAAGCAGTTTTATAGGGGGACACAGGGCAGAACTAGGCTATTTAACACAGCCCACCCTATTTACAGCCTTTTTCCACTTGAGTGGCTATCCTGCAGCCACACATAGTTATAGCATGGGCATTGCCAATCATCCATTGGTGGCTCAGTAAAGGTTTTATTTTAGTGTGTTCTGAGTGACTATGGACACATTTTCAAATCCACTCCATACAATAGCAAAGAATCAACTGGTATCTCTCTCTCTTATTTTTTAACTTGGGTGCTTTCTTGCTTTTTATCACAGTTGATGGCATGGAGGCATTCAGGTGGATCAGAGATTCTGCCCTAGTGAACATCCTGAAACACTGACTGGTGAAGGCATCCAGTCCACAGCCTCTTCCTGCCACCAAGCTGTGGAAAGTGTAAGGCAGAGCAACCCTTGTCCCATGTAGGCTCTCCCTCTGTGAGCATGGATCAGTGCAAAAGAGAGTGCAGGGCCACGGGATCTTCTATTCACATCTGAGGCAATTTCCACAGTAGATTGTTATAGTACAGTTATACCACTTTCAGCATCCTATGGAATCCTGGGGTTTGCAGTTTAGGGATGGGTCTTTGAAGCCCCTCCCTAAACTGCAAACCCCAGGATTCCATAGGATGTTGAAAGTGGAATTGCACTATAACAGTCGCGTGCGGAAATGGCCCAAGGTAAGCAAGTGATGACAAGCACCTAGATAACATGGGAACACTTGGACTGCCTTCCTGGTGGCTGATCCCAGGCTGCGGAACTCCAAAGGAAAGCAAACCTGACTGCCCCTTGGCTCTCCCTTTACGGATGAAGACTTATTTAGAAGGCTGTTTGGCTGTAAATTAGTTGTTGAGCAAGGAGCTTTCAATGTGTGTGAGGGGGTGCTCTATTCTTTATTCTGATTTTTATGTTTTAATTGTTTTAAATACTTTAAATTCACACTTTGTTTAATGGGACAGTTTATTTACTTGTATGTTAATGAGGGTTTTTTTTGTTATTATTTTGTTTCAATTATATTTTTAGCTGCCTTAGGTTCCATATTGAGGGAAAAGAAGATTATTAAATGAATGAAAAATAAATAAATAAATAAATAAATAAATAAGAAAGAGCAAGATTAGTCTTGCATAAAGGAAGTCATTAAGTGAGCAAACTTCCCAATGACTTTGAGTGCCAGCATATTCTTCTGTTGCAAGGTTGATTTGATTTCAGTCAGAGTTCAAAGCACTAGTGGGAATGATTCTATTTAATCATTTTTTAGTAGAAGGACATTACTGTTTAATGCAACCTTAATACATATTCAGAGATGTAGATTTCATTAGAAAGTAGGTACACAGTACGCAATTATTCTGAATTGTGTTCACAGATTAATTTTCAATTCATTGAAAAAGGGATATTTTGCATTTATATCCAGATTCCGCCTTCTTACTCGATTTTCTCCATCTTCCCAAATTCTGTTCACTGACCTTCTCTGTCTTTGCATTTAGAGAGAGGCAAAACCTTGAACAAGAGTGGGGGAAGTGCTTCTTGCAACCCTCCCAAAGTCCCCCAGGAGACCCCAAAGCCTCTAGACCCAGTGAAAAAAAAGCTTGGGCAATTTTTCACCTCTGAAGGACCATGACAGCTCTAAAATGCTGTAAAATGCAGCAGTTTTGTCCCACAGCCCTGCCCCCATGATGATGGTGGTATTAATTTCTTACTTACTTCTCCTTGTAGATTGAAGAATGGGACAACAACAGATTAACACATCATATACATCAGTTAAAAACAGAACATCAATTAAAAACAATAGTTAAAATGTGTGATGTCATCTAAAAGAACAAATAATACAAATACCTAAAAACACTCAAAACATGTTTAAATTTCATTGTTAAAATTCACTGTTTAAAACCATTTGGATAGGCCTGCTGGAAGAAACTGATCTTTAATGTTGTTTTAAATTTGGACAGAATATTCAGATGTTGAATCTCTTCCAGCAGGTCATTACACAGTCTAGGGCCAGCTGAATAAAACTGGTGACTCCCAAACACAAGAATGAAAACAAGGCCATTTCTGCAGAATGTCACTATCCTGCAACTTTCCAGTCCAGTTGTTGTGCTAGTGTATGCCATCTTTGCTATCCAGCTGCTATCCTGTCCCTAAGTATTGCAAAAACCCCTTATACCATTTCCAGAAAAAATCCATTAAGAGCCTCCTTTAGCACTTCAATCCCATCAGCCAGCTCAGTGCAGTACCATAATAGCGCTTAATAGTGCTTCTTGCCCTCCTGGATTGAAGAGTGGGCAAAGTGTGGGTGTGCCCAGCTTCTCCCTTCCTCAGCTACCCTCATGGTGTGGTAACTTCAAAATCCATCACCTCTCCATCTTTATTTGAAGTTTCTCCTTTTTATTTTTTTAAAAAATACATTTTTAAAGCATAATAGCAGAAAAGTGCTATAGTTTACTGGCATGTGTCATGCTGTTACAACATTGCTATGCTAGTACAGCTTCCAAAAGAACCACAACAACCAATCAGGGGCAGTGGGGTGGGGTGAAGATGGGGAAAGGGGGTGGCAAAGGAGGCTGTAGTGTGGAAGGAACACTGGTGGCAATACCACTACTCGGCTGCTTAAGGCGGAAGAGTAGGGAAGAGAACATTTCTAATCTGCTACCATCACACAAATGGCAATGCTGGGATTGCTATGGAAGAATGCGCTAATGGGGTATGG
The DNA here is from genome assembly GCA_948472985.1 of Iguana delicatissima. Taxonomy (NCBI): domain Eukaryota; kingdom Metazoa; phylum Chordata; class Lepidosauria; order Squamata; family Iguanidae; genus Iguana; species Iguana delicatissima. The sequence continues at coordinate 210,417 of CAOKZL010001771.1, read as the reverse complement.
TGTAGAATGCTTCCAAAAATGGAAATGATATGACATCACTTTGGTTACATTGGGAGTTCTGGTGTGGTGTGGCGGGGTTGGGTGGGGTAGCTCTAACTCCCTTAGCGAATGCCCACCTCTAGCCAAGACTGAGAGACAATTCAGGTACTGAAACAGGCCTCATTCTTCCATTCCATCTTTGCAGGCCTATTGCTGTTCATCAGCTAATCTGTGTCTATCTGGAGTTTTCTCAAGTTCACCATTTGGTCACTTGAGCTTCCAACTCATGAACAGGAGGAACAATTCACCACCTGCAGAATAGAACTCATATTAGTGAACGTAGAACAGTTATGAATCAGTAACTTCAATACAGAATGCAAATCTTGATTTTTTTTAAAAAAAACATCATTGATTTTTAAAATCACCCCTGCTATATTGTAATTTGTTTCAAATTCAGTATTTCAACAAGGTTGGCCTTGTTATATTAAGTGCTTGTCGGGTTATCATATTTGTGGTAAGAAGGCACCTACATTTTGCAGACTGTACAATGGTAATGATTTCATACATAACTCCACCAGCTTTGGTTTTGGCTCTGCCAATTGCTGGAGTGTCCTTCCTTCTGACTGTAGTAATATGAGCTTTCATGTGAAAAGAAGTTCTCAAGAAATATATTTTGGTCACAAAACTGTGGCTCTGCAACTCATTTTTTATTACTCCCCCCCCCTTTTATGATCTCAAGATGAAGGAAAAGGCTGGCAAATGACGCTGCTATGACAATGCTCTCTCCCTGTTCAAGGAGAAATGCCAAAAATGTTCCTCCCTGATCTATGCCCCATGTTAACAATGCTTCCTACAGAGCATAGAGGGAAGGATTCTGTCCTTGTAGGCTGGAATCAGTTCAATAGGATTTCTCTTTTTATTATTACCCCTAGACAGCAGGTACAGTTGCAATGGGATCTGTAATAAGCAAGAAAAGTCAGCCTTCTAAACTTAGAATTATGTTGATACTAACGTGTGTGTGTGTGTATAGTAAGTAGCCAGCCCTATCATTAGGCAGAGTGTGAAAACTGCCTCAGGCAGCAGATTTTGGGTGACTTGGAACAGAAGCAGTAGACTTATTGGCTATCAATCTATGATTTTTGCATATTTTTTTTACTACCATGGAGAGAAAGATACATCTAAAATTTTCTGTTTTAGGCACCAAAACAACTTTGGCCCTGGATACCAAAATCAATATGGTGCTATAGTCTGAGTATTGAACTAAGACTCTGAGAGACTCCAAGAGAGTTCAAATCGCTGTTTGACCACAGAAACCCACTGGGTGACCTTGGGCAAGTCATACTCTCTCAACCTCAGAAGGCAATGGTAAACTTTCTTTGAACAAACCTTGCCAAAGAAACGCCATGTAGATTTGCCTTAGGGTCGCCATCAGTTGGAAACAGCTTGAAGGCACACAACAACTATGTACCAGGATTTGGGGAGTGGAAAAAAAGGTGCAACTCACTGCTTTTCTCCCAAGCACAATGACTGTGTACATATATGTGAGTATGTGTGTTGGGGGGAGGAGCATCACTAGATAATTTTTCAATAAGAATCTTTTTCTTTCTCAGAAGGTTATGTAGAAGACAAATTCAACATGCCAGACACTTTTCAAGGAACAAAGACTTCATTTTTTCATACTAACTGCCCAGACGCCACTTCAGCTTGCTTACTGGAGCATTTAGGCAGTTGGAATATTAATAAGGAAATATCATGCTTTGCTTTTCAATTAAATTGATGGATTTTAATCCTTTTTGTTTTGTTTTGTTTAGCATTTTAACTTATCCCTGACTGAATTTCATTACAATCATAACATGAAGACATTTCCTGACTGTAGAAAACAAAAATCAAATTTATTGTGTGCTACCCCTCAAATTATAACGCAGACCACTAAACCATAAACAAATGAGCCATAAACAAATCCTGACTAGATTTTGATGCAGACATATAAAAATGCACATTTTTATTCAAAATGATACAGATTATAGCATAATTAAAAATAGCATGATGTAGTGATTTGAGCATTGGTCTACGGATCTGAAGACCAGGATTTGATTCCCTGCTTGGCCATGAAAGCCCACTGCATGACTTTGAGTGTGTCACACACTCTCAGTCCCCGGAAAACTCCATAATAGGTTTGCCTTAGGGCTCCCACAAGTCAGAAACAACTTGAAGGCACACAACAATATATAGATCTACAGTTAGGGCACACTGAGAATGCCATATGGATATGAAAAGAACATAAGAATTCCTGCTTGGATCACTGTAATGGTGCTGCCTTTGAAGAGGGTTCAGAAACTTCAGCTGGCCAACATTGCTGTAGCATGTTTGGTAAAAGGAGCTGGCTACAGCACACAATTCCCTTGTTGCAATAGCTCCACCGAATGATGGCCTGTTTCTCAGCACAGCTTAGGTCCAGCTTAGGTCCAGATTACCTGAATGACCATATCTCCTTAGAATCATAGAATCATAGAGTTGGAAGAGACCCTGGGGCCATCAAGTCCAACCCCCTGCTATGCAGGAACGCACATCAAAGCATTCCCAACAAATAGCCATCTAGCCTCTGCTTAAAAACCTCCAAAGAAGGAGACTCCACCACACTCGGAGGCAGCGTATTCCACTGCTGGACAGCTCTGACTGTCAGGAAGTTCTTCCTGAGGTTCAAGTGGAATCTCCTTTCCTGTAGTTTGAATCCATTGCTCCTTGTCCTAGTCTCTGGAGTGGCAGAGAACAAGCCTGCTCCCTCCTCAACAAGACATCCCTTCAAATACTTAAACATGGCTATCATGTCCCCTCTTAACCTTCTCTTCTGCAGACTAAACATATCCAGGTCCCTGAGCCATTCTTCATAGGTCATGGCTTCCAGACCCTTCACCATTTTGGTCACCCTCCTCTGGACACGTTTCAGCTCGTCGACCTTATAGGAGTCTGCCCATGTTTTGAGATCTTCTGGGATCTCTCTGTCTTGTCTCCCTCACAGGTACATCTGGTGGGAACACAGGATAGGGTCTTCTGTCAGGGCTCCCCTCTCAGAAAGGTTAGACTTAGATTCTCTTTACTATCCTGTTTATATTTGTTGCTCTTTTAATTTGCTTTTAACTTTCTTAATAATCTAAGTACATGTTAAACTTTTGTACAATCTCTGTTTTAACTTTTGTAAGTTGCCTTGAGCACCAAGACAGGAGGAAAGGAAACAACAACAACAATGATGACGATGACAATGTTGTTTCAGCAACTTCATTTCAGGAAAACAAAAATATTATTATATTATGTTATATTATATTGCTCAGAATAGATTAGAAAGCTACTGAAATGATCAGGAGGTTGATTACAATGTTGTAGTTTCAGAGGAAGGCAATGGCAAACCACATCTGAGTGTTCCTTGCCTAAGGCCATGTCTGCACTACACTGCTATGGTGCTATTATTCCACTTTCAACATCCTGTGGAATTCTGGGGTTTGTAGTTTTGTTTCCCTGTGACTTGGGAGTCCCGGGAGGGGCGCCCAAATAACCAAAACCAACACAAGCGAGATGGGGAAATTAACTCGAGCACTCTCTTGGCTAACAAGAGGCAGGGTAACTTAGCAGGGATCTTTTACCCAATGTATACAGCGTCGGGCCAGTGAGCGGACAACCAGTTAAAATAGCAACAAGAATATTTATTAGCAAGCAGGCAAGTTAATAAGAAAACACAACCTCACTACTAAATAAGAAATAGGAAATAAGAGTTTTGGTGGAATGGGTGATACGTCACCTTTCTCGCAGTCCTGTAGAAGCCAATTGGAGAGAAGGAAACTCGGCGTGGCTGCCGAGGGGAGCTCGCAGAAGTGGCAGCAAAGTGGGATGAAAGTCCAGTGAAGTCCAACGAGAGATCTGAGGAGCTCTCAGAACTGGGGGGTTTTATCAGGGAAAGAATAACTGTAGGCTAGCCTGGTCTTGGGCTAAAACAATGAGTTTTGGGCTGGAGACAATGTCTCCAAAAGGTCAGAATTTACATGATTGAGTTATGGTCTGAATTGACAATAGTATGGCCAGTATGTAGATGAGGCTAGCTTGGCAGTTTAAGCACTCAGCTCACCAGGGTGCCCTCTCGGGGCAGAGGTCTCTTTGTTTCTATAATGAAGGTGTTTGTTTCGGGAGGTCCCCTAAAGCAGATCTGGCAGTTTCTGGCTTGCCTTGGTGTAAACAAATATGCCTTAGCAGATAATAGCCATGCCTAGCTTCGTGCTTGTTCGGTGGCCTCACAAACACTTGGCTGGTGGCAGAGCAGGGCCGAATTATGCTATCAAAATGATATTTAAGGATACCAAAGGCCAGGCCAGTTCACGGTGGTAACAGTTTATTGAAGCCAAAGAGCCCTCTGGCTGGGAATTCTAAATGCCCCTCCCTAAACTGCAAACCTGAGGATTCCATAAGATTCCATTTTAAGCTCTGGTATGGGGCAACATTTAACTTCCATCTCCTATGCTCAAGTTCCAGCTTCAGTCAGGGACCTTGGACTTAATTTTGAATTAAGAAAAAAAAAAAACAGAGCTTTTAACTATCACTTTCAGGTAATGTGAAGTCTGAACCTGGGTCAACCCATGAAATTGATTGGTTGTAGATTCATGAGACATAGTAAACACACTGCACATAATTAACTACACTACAAGAAGACACGGTCTTGACTTTTTTATTAGATGGCTTTTTAATTAGCCAAATACATGGAAGATTCACAGTTCTATGATGGACCTGGACTGATTAATTTGATTTTTCCCAGAGGAGAGAGCAGAGGAAGCAGAGGGAGAGCTGGGTCTGTGAAGACATCCTAGACCAGGTGTGTTTACAGGCTTGAGGGGCTGTGCTTGCTTGTCTGTTTGTTGCTTGTGTTTGTTTAGTCTTGCTTGTGTTTGATTAGTCTCTTTGTGCTGGCCATGTGCTCTCCTTGAGCACATGGTCTGACTATCGAGGGGGAGGAGCCAGCTAGGGGGAAGAGCTTTATTAGGAGCTTCCAACAGCACGCGCCAAAGGTGCACACACTTAAAGTACTCTACTTCAGTCCTCCAATTTAACCCTCGGCATTCGGTAGAGCAGATGTAGCTTATACAGCTGAATTTCAGAAAGAAAGCCTAGTTATTCTTTCTAGAATTACATACTATACTGCTCTCTGTAGTTTCAAGGATGGAAGGTGAGGGAGCTGCTGCAGTCACCTGTAACACTTGTGGCATGTTCCTTTTCTTGCCACAAGATGTTCTCGGGTACACCTGCACCAAGTGCAAGCTGGTCACCTTCTTGGAAGAGAAGGTGCGCCAACTGGAGGCACGAGTTTCTGATCTTCATCTTATTAGGGAAGGGGAGGAGTTTTTGGATAGGGCAGAGAAGACCTACTGGAAGACCAAATGTACGGAGGAGCTGCCAGATCAGGAAGTCAACACACTGTGCCAGGAAACGAAGGCTTGGGCGAATGTCACACGGAGGAGTAGAAGGACCAGGAAGGCAACAGAGGCTCTTCACCTACACAATCGCTTCAAAGTTCTTGGCCTTATGAACAATGAGGAGTGCCATGCGGGGGGAACAGAATGTCAACAAGAAGGAATCCAACTTTGGCAACAGGAACTAGGTCAATGCTCCCAGCCTCAACAGAATGCCCAGGCAGTCCTAGTAGAACATGCTCGTCGAGGAGACCAGGACAAGCCTCAGAGGAGGTGAGTTCTGGTTATTGGAGACTCTTTGCTCAGAGGAACCGAAAGGGCAATTTGCAAACTGGACAAGCTCAATTGAGAGGTCTGCTGTCTTCCTGGGACCAGGATCAACCACGTAACGGAGAGGCTAACCAGGCTGGTCAAACCCACTGACCATCAGCCCCTCATTTTGGTTCATGTCAGAACCAATGACACTGCGAGGAGCAGCTTTTACCACATCGCAAAGGACTATGAGCTTATGGGGACGAAGCTTAAGGACCTTGGTGCGCAGGTGGTCATTTCGTCTCTCCTCCCTGTTCAAGGATATGGCGCACGTAGGGAAAGGACAATAGCAGAGGTCAACAACTGGCTCCACACGTGGTGCTGCCAGCAACGGTTTGGGTTTTTGGAACATGGCCTGAATTTCCATGAACGTAGGTTTCTGGCGAGGGATGGGCTGTACCTCACAAAAGTTGGCAGGAATGTTTTTGCAAACAGTCTCGCAAGGAGGATTAAGAGGTCTTTAAACTAAGTTCAGCTGGGGAGGGAGACAATATTATTCAGGGCAGGGACTTGGCGAGTGTAGGGGGAAAAGGCCCAAATGATACTGGACAAGTAGTACAAGTGGCCAATGGCGGGAGGAGTAGAAACAACAGTACAGGACTTGCAAGAAGGGCCCGGGGACTTAAGTGTCTCTACACTAATGCACGGAGTATGGGAAACAAGCAGGATGAACTTGAACTCCTAGTACAATAAAATAAATATGATTTGATAGGCATCACTGAGACCTGGTGGGATGAGTCTCATGATTGGAATATAGGAATAGAGGGGTATAGCCTATTTTGTAAAAATAGACCAAACAAGAAAGGAGGAAGAGTAGCCTTGTATGTCAAGGATGTTTTCACCTGTGAAGAGATCCATGACTTAAACCCAGAAAGCCCGGTCGAGAGCATTTGGGTAAGAATTAAGGCAGCGAGAAACAATAGGGATATTCTGGTGACGGTTTACTACAGACCTCCAACCCAGGCCGAGGACTTTGATGACGCCTTCCTCAACCAAATGGCTGCACATTCAAAGAGGAGAGATACAGTAATAATGGGAGATTTCAATTACTCAGATATATGCTGGCAGTCAAACTCTGCCAAGACAGCAAGGTCCAGCAAGTTTCTTGCTTGTCTTGCAGACAACTTCATGGTCCAGAAGGTGGAAGAGGCCACAAGGGGATCAAATATTCTAGATCTGATCCTGACCAACAGGGATGACCTTGTTAATGAGGTAGAAGTGGTTGGATCTTTAGGGGGGAGTGACCATGCCCTATTGGAATTTGGCATTCAGTGGGAAGGAGAAGATAAGGGTAGCCAGACACTCATCTTAGATTTTAAAAAAGCGGACTTCTGTAAACTTAGGGAGCTGCTAGTTAGAATTCCGTGGTCAAGAATAGTGAAAGGGAAAGGAGTTCAGGAGGCATGGGAGTTCCTTAAAAAGGAGATATTGAAGGCACAGTCTAAAACTGTGCCAATAAGGAGGAAAAATGGAAGGCATCTGAAGAAACCAGATGGTTGACTAAAGAACTCTCAGCTGAGCTATGTGTTAAAAGAAACATGTATAGGAAATGGAAGAAGGGGGAAACCACCAAAGAAGAATTTAAGCAAGTGGCCCAGAGATGTAGGGAGGAGGTCAGAAAGGCTAAAGCACAGAATGAACTTAGGCTGGCCAGAGACATTAAAAATAATAAAAAGGGCTTTTTAAAATACGTCCGCAGCAAAAGGAAAAAGAAGGAGACGATAAGGTCGCTGCACAGAGAAGATGGAGAATTACTAACAGGGGGAAGGGAAAAGGCAGAACTACTTAACACCTTCTTTGCCTTGGTTTTCCCCCAAAAGGATACAAGCACTCAACCTGGCAGTTGGGGAGCAGGTGAGGAAGCACGGGAAATGAGGCACGTAATAGGTAGAGAGGTGGTACAGGAATGCCTGTCCACACTGGATGAATTCAAGTCTCCAGGGCCAGATGAATTGCATCCTAGGATATTAAAAGAGCTGGCAGAGGTCATTTCGGAACCGCTTGCTATAATCTTTGAGAAATCTTGGAGGACAGGAGAAGTTCCAGCAGACTGGAAGAGAGCAAATGTTGTCCCCATCTTCAAGAAGGGAAAAAAGAGGACCCAAATAATTATCGCCCAGTCAGCCTGACATCAGTACCCGGAAGGATCCTGGAGCAGATCATTAAGCAGTCAGTTTCTAATCACTTAGAAAGCAAGGTGGTAATCACGAGAAGTCAACATGGATTTCTCAAAAATAAGTCATGCCAGACTAATCTTATCTCTTTTTATGATAGAGTTACTAGCTTGATAGATGAAGGGAATGCTGTGGATGTAGCATATCTCGATTTCAGTAAGGCCTTTGACCAAGTACCCCATGACATTCTTGCAAAGAAGCTAGTAAAATGCGGGCTGGACAGGGCTATAGTTAGTTGGATTTGTAATTGGTTGACCGACCGAACGCAAAGAGCGATCACGAATGGCTGCTTTTTATCCTGGAGAGAAGTGACTAGCGGGGTGCCGCAGGGTTCTGTCCTGGGCCCAGTGCTGTTCAATATTTTTATCAACGACTTGGATGAAGGAATAGAGGGCATGCTCATCAAATTTGCAGATGACACCAAATTGGGAGGGGTTGCTAATACGCCAGAGGACAGGATCAAAATTCAAAATGACCTAGATAGATTGGAGAGCTGGGCCAAGGCTAACAAAATGAAATTCAACAGAGAGCAGTGTAAGGTCCTACACTTAGGTAGAAAAAATGGAATACAGAAATATAGGATGGGGGACACGTGGCTGGATAGCAGTACGTGTGAAAGGGATCTAGGAGTCTTCATAGACCACAAGCTGAACATGAGTCGGAAGTGTGATGTGGCAGCCAAGAAAGCCAACACAATTCTCGCCTGCATCAACAGGAGTATGGTGTCTAGATCGAGGGAGGTACTGGTACCACTCTACTCTGCTTTGGTTAGACCTCATCTTGAATACTGTGTCCAGTTCTGGGCACCCCAATTCAAGAAGGACATGGTCAAGCTGGAGCAAGTCCAGAGGAGGGCGACCAAAATGGTGAGAGGCCTGGAAGCCATGCCCTATGAGGACAGACTTAGAGAGCTGGGTATGTTTAGTCTGCAGAAGAGAAAGTTAAGAGGGAACGTGATAGCCATGTTTAAATATTTGAAGGGATGCCATGTAGAGGAAGGAGAGGGCTTGTTTTCTGCTGTTCCAGAGACCAGGACAAGGAGCAATGGATTCAAGCTGCAGGAAAGGAAATTCCACCTGAACCTCAGGAAGAACTTCCTGACAGTCAGGGCTGTCTGGCAGTGGAATATGCTGCCTCGGAGTGTAGTGGGGTCTCCTTCCTTGGAGGTTTTTAAGCAGAGGCTGGATGGCCATCTGTCGGGAGTGCTTTGAGGGTGTTCCTGTATGGCAGGGGTTTGGATTGGATGGCCCGTGTGGTCTCTTCCAACTGTACCTTTCTATGATTCTATGATTAAAAGTAATAAAATAGAATAAAGCCCATTTTGGTATCTGAAAGGTGGAGTGAGCAGCAGTGGCTTAGGGACAAGGGAGGTGGTGTGCCCTGGATTGCACTTTTTGGAGGGCGCTGCCACTCCTTGCCTACCCCCACATGCTGTCCCCCCCACACACACACCAAGCTATGCCACTGGAGAGCAGTCACTGAGATCTTTGGCCTGTATCCACCTTATTTTTGTCCTTCTAGACTACAGCCAGCCACATCTACTCTTTTTAAAAAAATACAAAACTGACCTGAAGATTTGTTCTAGTTTTTATTTAAAGCCTAAAACAGGACATGGAAGAGTATCCTCTCCAGGCTTCTGGGGGTACAACTGGATGTCTTTATACTAATTTTATATCAATGAGCTACAGAATTCCCACTGCTGCCATAAGGCCTGTCAGCCTCCAAGCCAGCTGGTGTGTAATTGATATGTGTGTGTCATCTTGTTTCCTGTGTCTTAATGCTGTTTCCTAAACGTTTGATGGCCTTGATGAATGGAAGAGTGTCCTGAACCCCTAGGTGACTCCCAGACTAAAAAACTTCTGAAAATCACCCCATATTCTCCAACCATCTTGATTTGGCAATCCCAAATAATCATCTGTTGTCCCACTTTTTCAGCTGTTTTTAAAGTGTCCCAGTTTCTTTCTCCTCCTTCCACTTCTCTCCTTCAAAGTGCATGATTACTTTGGATTTTGTTAACCCAGCAAAGAGGAATCTTGCTCTTCCCAGTAGCCTAAGGCAAAAGCAAACTGCTGCAGCCTCTGCTAGTTTGTGTGTCCTTCCTAATCAATAACTCATTTTGGCGTCACTGTGATGTTGCTCATGTCCCAGTTTTTGTCTGTGAAATGTTGGGAGTTTATGCCATTCCTTAAGACCTTTTGCAAGAGTGGATATGACCCTCTCCACTGGCCTGCTACGCAAAGAGAGAGAAGGATAAAGAAAGAAGGAGATTTGAGAAGGCTGATAGAAAGAGAAAAGGGTTGGGTCCACCCACCAGCAATATGCCACTCAAGACAGATTATATCTAAGGCACTCTTCGCACATACCTTCCATTCTCCCTTACCTGGGAGAGCTCCAACTTACTCCAAAAATGTCTGAAGCCCAATTTTATATCTCCGTGGGGCCAGATTGCCCTTTGCAGGCTCTGCTCTTTACCATGAAGTGGGAAGACTTTAGAAAAGATAACTGCTCTCACTCCTTCACCACCATGCAATGCACACCTCCTGTCATGAGGTCACTTCAATACACAGCAATAAAAAGATGTATTGTAGAATGGTGGGTTCTTAAAAGGCTTGGGGGTGTAGGATGGTGTTTTCCACCTTTTTTAATGCTGTTTTGGTGCAGTTTTCAGGCAGAAATCACCTGGAAGTAATGCCAAGAAGACCATGGAAAAAATAAGAAGTGAGAGGAGCTTCAGGAGTTGTAAATCTGCGGTTCAGGTGGGGTTACCAGAGTGGAAAGGGCTCCTGTGGCTTTAATGGCTGTGTACAAGAGGGCATTTCAGCAGTTGATTATCTGCTTGTGTGACAAGCAACACTGCTGAAATTCCCTTGTCTGCACAACCATGAAAGTCACAGATGCTGTCTCCAGTTTTTACTCTGGCAGTTTTAGGACCAGTGGTTGCTGGCAGCTCATGGGCTACACCTGACCTACTCATCTCTTAAAGGGACAGGTCTCTGAAGCCAAACATTCCTCCCAGCAGCTTGTGCCAGGCACCCAGGCTCTGAGGGCAAACAAGGGTGTGCCATCCCAGTGCTGGAACTAGGCTCAGAAGCTGATGGTATGGACCTGATTCAGAAGTCTCGGTCTCTAGGATCTCTGGCTGCCCATCTCTCTTAGTATCACCAATTTCGCTGAGTCTCCATCCAAGTTATTACTGGACTGCTTTGTTATGACACCTTAGCCTATGCAACTCTGCTTCTGAGCTTCCAGTGGTATTTGGCTGGTTGTTGTTGGAAAAAGAATTTGAGTTTCATTCTGTTTCAGCAAAGCAACCCTTATACTCCTCAAAAGTAAATTTGGTATGTAACTGTAAAAGTTATTTTGTATATGGAGACTTTCTGTATTTAATTCATCATGTCTACCTTATCTAATACTGTTCATTTAAGAATTATATTATCATCTCCCTGATACTGAGACTGTTTACTGCAGTATCATGCAGGTATTTAAGCCTTGCAATAATTAGTACAGATTAGAAACCCAGAGGGATATTTTCCCCAACCTCAGTTCTAATTTTACATAGTTTATATGAAACTTTTCAAGGACTTAACAAATAATTCCAGTTTCCATGCACTACTCAAATAATAACTAGTTCTGGAGAAACAGCTTGTTTTTTTTTAAATGTGTAGTTGATTGGATTAATAAAACTCAAGGCCAGCCCTAACTTTAGGCAAAACGGAGCAATTTTCCCAGGTAGAAGATGCAAACGACCAGTGACAGCAGTCCCTCTGGGCTCTTCATCTTCAGCCTTCTGCCTCTGTTGGAGGACAGGGTTGTATGTGCTGCATGTCCCACCCACATCCTCTAAACTGGCCAAGAATAATGGAGTTTGCTATTCCATTGTCAATATTCAGCCAGCAGTCTGGTCAGTTCTGTATATGAAATTGGCAGCATTTTAAACCTTAAATGAATCAAACCCTTAAAGGTGGCTTTAAAATGTTTACCCTTCCAGATTGGTCTAAAGAAATGCCGACTGTCACAATACAGTTGGCTTTCCACATTCTCTAAGGTTAAGGGTGCAGGATTCTTGCCAAAGGGGGAAAATCACAAATATCAAAATGTGTGTATGGGGCAAAGCAGGCAAAGGTATGGTGGGGAGAATGGGCACCCAGGGTCCAAACCAAGTCAGGGAAAGAAGAGGGAAGGTCAACTTGGTGGCTCTATTCTTCTCTCATTCATCTCCTTCCTTAGGTGTATGGGAGGCATTGGGAGAGGGTTTGTGTGGTGCTGAGGAATTAGGGTGTGAGCTGTCCTTAGGTAGCCAGGCAGCAGCTGGTGGAGGAGGAGCAGAGGTGGGTTTTTAAAGGTCTGCACAGCCTGGTGGGAGCCACTGAGAGGAAAAGTTCCCTGGGAAAAGAAATGTTTGAGGTGGAAGGCAGGAGTTGAAGAAACTCACAAATAATCAAATCCATTAAAGTCAAGCTGCAAATGTGAAGGGCCAACTGTATAGCTCCTTTATTTTTCCTAGTTCTTATTGTTGTCTCCATGTCCAGTCATTCTCTGAGCAATTCTTGATTTTTTTCTTTTCTTTTTTCTTTTTGGTGGTGGGGGGACTGTTTGTTGCTGGACATAACCATACTTGGATCTTCAGCAGAATTTTTTTTAAAACTGGGGACATGGTTGGCTGGGATTGGGTTTTTCCCCTATATTTTTATTTATTTATTTATTTAGTTAGTTAGTTAGTTATTACTTTGTTATCTAGTTATTTTTCTTCGAGTCATGGTGCATCAGTGAAATAATGAACAGCATTTCAGTGCAAAAGCGCCGTTTCACTTTTGATGCTATAACTCATTTACTTTTTCAAAGGGAAGAATTTTCAAATAGGTCTTGAGTTTTTATTAAATCCATTTTTTAAAATGTAGAGTAGTTAACCATGCTCAGTACTCACAACAATTTCTATTTGGAGCTGTCACACACAGCTTTGAATGCAAGGCCACACAATTTGGACATATTTGTTGAACATTGACATCAGGCATGGGGGGGGGGGAACCAAGGCAACAAAAGATATTAATTTTGTGGGGATAAATAAAAAACTTGAAAAGGATCTTGAGCTGTCGCTTAGCGTTGTTTACAGATCAATTAGTGACCAATAGGTAGTTCATGAGACAAAGCCATCAGCAGCCACAGCACTGGAAAGAAGTTGGGAGGAAAACTCTTCTCCATACTTTGAAGGATCAGAAGGGAGCAGTGTGGACAGGAAATGTCACCGTGTACACAAGGGACCCTTTCACACTACACAGTTACAGGACTATGATTCCATCCTATGGAATCCTGGACTTTGTCATTTGGGGAGGCACTAGAGATGCTCTCTGGCTGAGAATTCTGAATTGGTTATGGTTATATGCTTCCATGTTGACTCTGATTTATGGTGACCGTATCCTAGATTTTTCTTGGCAAGATTTATTCCAAGGAAGTTTACCATTGCCTTCCCCTGAGGCTGAGAGAATGTTTGACTTGCCCAGGATCATGCAGTGGGGCATCATGGCTGAGCTGGAATTCGAATCTAGTCTCCAAATGCTGAAACTACTACACCACACTGGCTCTCAAACCTGGCCAGTACTGCAGGATTTTAGAAGCTCTTGTCCAAAAAATGAACTTTTAAAAACTATGTTTTTAAATCACCTAGCCTGATGAGTGCAAACATTTGCATAATGTTTTGAGGAATTTTGGTAAGTTTTAACGGTGGTATTGCCTAATGCAAGAATGTAGATCCTTTACCCACCAGACTTGGAGTTCAGAACTGGTTGGCTATCAAGTTTGGCATGAACTGTTTTGATACTTTGCCCTTTTAACATAATGTTCCTTCTTTTCTTTTAATTTTTTTTAAAGATGTGGATTGATTTTGAAATGAATATCTTTTTTGAAGAAGAAGAGGAAGAGGAAGAGGAAGAAGAAGAAGAAAAGTTTTTCCAGCCTTTAACATCTTGGCTACTGACCTAAAGCACTGATTGCTTCTTGTTCTTGTTATTTCAGAAGTATTACAGGATGGCTTTGGTGCAATGACTCCTCTAGCCAAAAGGATTTAAAAAAAAAAGGAAGAAAGCATGACTTCCCAATTGGTTCATAGTTGCTCTAATAAGGCAAAGTTTAATCCTTCTTAGAAATTCCAGCTCCTCATGCTGTATTTGCTGCCCCATTATGGGGACAGACTTCTAAAATGGAGCTCAGCTTCCAGTCCTGCTCTGTACAACCTGTAACAGATTTCTGGCTTTACAAACATTTATTTCATCTTCCCTCTGCACTCTTCTTTGTTCTTCTTCCAGTAAAATCTTTGCCAAGTAATTGCAGACTGTAGAACCACAGTGATCAGCTGTTTGTAACACATGAAGAACCCTTATTGAACTATAGAAGAGGTGTGATCTCTAACAGCCAGACAGCTATGGGCCAAGTGTGCAGGGCAGATTTTTCTGTTTGCTGCCACATTTGTTTTCTTTCTGAGAGGTCACTATTGGCCATAGGACTGGCTCCAGTGTGCCACTCACATGGCTTCACTGTGGAGGTAATCTGCAAAATAAGTAGTGCAAACACAACCATAAACAACAACAACAAGGAACTTAAAAAACATCAAGCTGGAGAATACATCTATAATTTTATTCATATCTAAATCTATCCATCTGTTTATGTAATGACAGATGGTAGGTGCAGATGCAGACAGTTCAGTGCACATGTTGCTTGATGATGTGTCCCACAAAATCCCAAACACACAGCATTAATTTCAAAATATTTCTGTCTCTCAGCACTTTTTCTGGTTCAGTTCAACACACTTCAACAGGCTGAATCTCAGCTTGTTGTTATGTATCTTTATGTCATTTCTGACTTATGGCAACCCTAACATATCTATATGAAAGTGTTTTTCTAGCAAGATTTGTTCAGAGGGAGTTTGTCATTGCCTTCCTGTCAAGCTGAATGGCCCAAGGTCACCCAGTGGGTTTCTATGGCTAAGCCAGGATTTGAACCCTGGTCTCCCAGTTTCCTAGCCCATCACTCAAAGCACTACAGCACACTGGCTTTCTGAACCTTAATACCATGAAATCAAATAGAAAGGATTCACTCTATGGGTAGACAAAACTACCAGGTTGTTCATTGTGTTACTCCTACCATGATGACAGTGACCACCAGCTAGGTCTGGCCTGTTACACACCTTTCCCTGACAAAGTACTTTGCCCAGGGTTCCCTCATGCCCAAATCTGCCATGATACCTTTATTTATATATATTTTGGTGACCATCCATAGGCAATCAGCCTTCACCTAATGTTTAGCCACTGAGATGTTCAGGTCAGAAGTTGTGCTTCGAGGAGGGAACAGAATTATTTCAGAAAACCACTTCTCTGTGAGAATGTTCTCATTTTCTATCTTGCTTCTTCCTGTTGTTTCTCCCATTGACCGTTGCTTCAGCATCTTTCTACCTTTTTCAAATTACTGCCCCTTTCCTGATTAGCCACAGGATCTGCTATTCAAGGCAATGGCGGATGAGACAGTGAATGAGAGAGAGTAGCCACATGTCTTACTTTGCAGCAGATAGTCCTCAGTTGCAAGGGCTATCAAAAAACAATCCTTGATTTTAAAGGTGTCTTCTTTTTGCATGACTGTCTAATCCAAAATATGTTTTAAAAATAAAGCACTGTCAGAAGCTGGAAGATCAGAGACTTTGGAGTTACTCATCAGCACAGGATTCTTGGCATTATCTTCCCCCACTGTGATGAGATTCATTCCATTTTTTATTTAATATCTATTTATTTCATTTATTAACATATTTGTACCTTGCTCTTTATCTAAAGATCTCAGGGAGGAGTATAATACAATCAATTTAGAAGAGCATTCTTCTAAAGAGTTTATACACACACAACACTGCTGTCTTTGTGTGAGAAATAAACTTGATCAATTGACAAAAAAGCAGATTGCATAATTCAAGGAAGTTTTTTCACTATTTCACAAGGATGGAGATGGAACTATAACAACAAAAGAGTCAGGGACAGTGAGGTAGTCCCTTGAACAGAATCCAACAGAAGCAGCATGACAGGATATGATGATCAGTGAAACAGATGCTGTTGGCAATGCTACCATTAAGTTCCCAGAATTTTTGAAAAGGATGGCAAGAAAAACGAATGATACAGATACTGAAGAAATCAGAGAAGCAGTCTTTGTATTTGATAAAGCAAGGACCTGTTATATTAGTGTTGTAGAACCTCATCATATGTTGATAAATCTTGGAGAGAAGTTAACAGATGAAGAAGTTGATGAGACAATTAGAGAATTAGATATTGATGGTGATGGCCAAGTATATGTTTGTACAAATGATGACAATGAAGTGAAGGCATTGTACTGAGTGTGTTAAATTTCTTGTCCAAATTGTTTGCCTTTTTCTCTGGACCTTATCTGTAAAAGGATTTCCCCTTCTGTTAAGAGAATCCATTGTCATGCACAGAGCCCACTCTTTTCCCTCTTTGCTGGTGAGGGTTGTAAAATTAATGGTTCTTATCAACATTTATAGAGAGCCAATGTGGTGTGGTGGTTTGAGTGTTGAACTTTGACTGTGGAAAAGAGAGTTCAAATCCTGCTCAGACATGAAAACTCACTGGATGACCATGGGCACATCACACGCTCACAGCCTCAGAGGAAGGCAATGGCAAACCCCCTGTAAATAAATCTTGGCAAACAAAACCCTGTAATAGGTTTGTCTTATGGTCACCATAGGTGGGAAATAACTTGAAGGAACACAACTACAATCAGCGTTTATGGTGGTTCTGTAGTAAAGTATGTAAATTCTGGGATACAGTCTATTTTGAAATAATGTCACTAATCAGCATCGTACAAAGACTCCAGAACTGGCCCTCCTGGACTTTTTTCAAGGATACAAGGCAAAGGAATCTCACAAACTCTTAACTGAGTATTTACTAGCAGCTGCCAGATTGGTCCTCACTTGATTTTGGAAAGATTTAAAATGAATATCTATGACAACCTGGTATAATAAAATATTATAAACTAGCCCTGATTGAAAGTTAACAAACATCAAATAGCTAGGGGAGAGAAAGAAAAAAAATCACTGTGATTTGAAATTGTTTTGTTGAATAGGTTGGAGAGGGGAGGATAAAATCGGTCTTCAAGGCATGGAAGTCTATTTGTATGACTTTAAGGAAATGCCTTTGACATCTTTTATTTTGGTATTCTAGCTGTGTACCTGAATTTAAAAATAATTTTGTGTACTGCTGTTATGGAAAAAGAAAATAAAAGATACATTTTTATCATTTATTTATTTATTGCATTTATATCCTGTCTTTCTCCGAAATGGGATCCATCAAGAGAAAAAAAAAATCAAGAGAATACACATGTACAGCTACAAATGAGTTCCTCTATTCTCTCCTCCCTTTATCTGTCACTGATATTTTAGAAAAGTGTTCAAGGTAACAAATGGCTTCCTTTGGCTATATACACCCTTCCATTCTGCTAAAGCTAGATTATGTTGGTCAAATGACAGAGCATCTAGCTTATGCTGTTTACATTAGTTGTTTTAGGAAACTTAGCATGTTCTTGAAATGTAGCCAGCTTTGTATGGCACATGGGCAGTCAACCCTTTGAAACCTTAAAAGACTGAATGTTTGCAATATTGGTGTATTATCCAGGTGTTCATATACTGTTTTTTGTACTCCTGGTCCTCTCCCAAAAGATGTTGTCTTCTGTGGCTGAATTTTAAACTATTTGTTTAACCACTTGTTGTTTAAAATAAAAAGGAGGAAGGGAAGGGATAAAAAAATATGGCAGCACCTTTAAGACTAATGGTTTTTATTTTAATATGTGCTTTTGTAGATATGAACCCACTTCTTTGGATGCAACACTGAGTGGTGTTGAGGACTCAGGTATAAAACATATTTGTACAGTTGTGAGAACTGGAAAAAATGTAGTAGAATCCAGACAGATGAAAATCATGTCCCTTGCCCTAAATTTTCAAAGGGCTAGGTGATGCAATGCAGGTTTTTCAGATCTTTACAGTGGTCAGTTAGTGTTGACATGTGAAAGCAATAAATCTGCTTACTAAAACACAGTTTCCCAAGGTTCAGAACGCTCTCTGAGAAGATTCCTTTTGTTATATGTGCAGCAGGGAGGACTCCTGTATTAATACAGATAGTGTGTCATGAAGCCATTGTCTTTGTTCATATCTCTAACTGCCTATTCCATCCCTCACTGGTCCAGATCACTTGCAAGATGTATTGATGCCCCATTTCCAACAACAACATGGCCAAATGTTGTTATGCACAATGAAATCATTTGAGTATTATCAGAAAGACAGAAGTTAGGAATCTCACCAATATTTTGCTATTGACTTCACTGAAGTACAGTGTTTTACCTTATGTTCATTAAACAGCCACCTCTTCAATTAGTGATTAGAAGAAGAATGTAACTTTGTGATAAGGGGAGGGGGAACATCATAGCAAAACAATTAAATGGAAGAAATTTATCAAAAAGAAGGCAATGCAGTCCCTTTCATCTTTCCTTTAGCTTCTCTTGACTTTCAAAATGTTCAAGTTCCTTGTCTGCAGCTTCTACAGCCTCAAGGAACTGATTGTTGTGTAGTAGAGCTCAGAAACATAGTAATGAAGGTTACTGCATAGCAAGACCTGTTCTGAGCCAGAGTTTTTCTCTGTTGTTGCTTTCCTCTTTACTTGAAAGAACTCTGTGACCTGAACAATCTGAGATACCAGCCTGTGACTAAAACTAAACAAAAGACACAACTTTCCCCGTCAGAAGAAACACAACTGAGATAATGTAGTCCTAGCCTTGGCTTGTGGTTAAAAGATTTGTATTTGATTGGTTGAATATGTACATGAGCACTGGGCTAACATCTTGCTGAATAACCACCAAAGTTTCTAAGACTTAGCAATGAAAAAAAAGTGCCTCTGGTAAAAATTGGAAAGCAGG
Organism: Iguana delicatissima; assembly: GCA_948472985.1. Lineage (NCBI taxonomy): Eukaryota > Metazoa > Chordata > Lepidosauria > Squamata > Iguanidae > Iguana > Iguana delicatissima. Next base: position 191,552 of record CAOKZL010001771.1, on the reverse strand, counting down.
ATAGCAAGGAGGGAATCAGCTTTCAGAAAGTTACTTTTAACAACAATCTGGTAACAGTTCTAGGTCTAAAGTGCTCAGTGGTGGACAGTTAACATTACAGTTATCATTTTTAATTAGTAACTCTTTACTGCACCATTACAGAAAAGTAATTAAAACAGTTATTTTTAAAAACCATGAATGATACAAGCCACTTGTTTATAATACAATATACATTTTTCTCTGATCTATCTCATTGTTTCCTCAACATCCACAACAGAAGCACAGTATGAGCCAGCAAATGACCCATGTAATATTCCTCTTCCACGTTTTAGTGAGGCTGCACCTCTCTTTCATGTTTTACTGAGGTTGCTTATAATATTATAGCTTAGAAATTGTAGTTGTACCACAAAAACAACATTTAGTAGTTTAGAGTGTTTAATTATAGTGTTAATGTCATGGAACTATAAGGTCCGAGTAGAGGAAGTGTAGGCGAAGTGCAACCCTGAGATCCCCTTTCATAGCCACCAGAGCCCACCAAAGCATTCTCCAAACTACTCAAGTGTATAAAAATCAAAAACACAAGCTTTCCCAGATGATGTTTATTCAAAGGTGATCCCCCAAACTTCAAAACTGTCAAGAAAAGGTTGGACCAAACCTGTAGAAAATCCTTTGTGATGTAGGTCGTTAAGTGCACCTGTGGAGACCCATGGGGCTTTAGCTGAGTCATGCTGATGAGCAACCAGCAGAGAAGGTTGGATCCGGTATGGGGAGAATGCAAAGGCTGGCAGGATTGCATCAGCTAGTGTGAGTATAAATGTAGCTGAGAGCTAGCCAACAAGTTGCACACGGTGCCTGACGTGTATGCCGGAGGCTCTGGCTACAGTGCATTGCTGCTAAGATATTCTCTGCTGCTGGGCATGCTTCCATAGCTGTGGGAGCAGTCTCTGTTATATTTTGGGTGTGACATTTGGTTATGGGCCCAGTTGGGCCCAGTCTAGCCCAGTCTTGTCCAGTTCTGGTCAGCTTTAACCAGTTTGGACCAGGTAAATCTGTTGGTTTTGTGGCAGCAGCCTGTGAGATGGCTCAGAGTCTTGGCTGGAATAGCTCCGGTGTACTGAGGAGTTAAAAGCCACGTGGGAGGATTTTTTTTTTCTGCAGTAGAGTTAAGCAGCTGTTTTGTTTTGCCTAGCCATTGTTTTGTTTTTGTTTCTACACCCACAAGATCTTCCAAGTTGTAAATTCAGGCAGAGCTGCCAGAAGTTTCATTTTTGCTTTCGGTTTTTGAGTAAGCAGAATGGCAGCTACTATGTCGACCGCGCTAGGGTTCGAGAAGCTAACTGACAGCAACTAACAAACGTGGAGTCTTATGATCCAGAGTTTGCTGGTCAGGGAGAATTTATGGGCTGTGGTAGAGCACCCACCTAAAGATGCAGCTGAGAGAGCAGCAGATCAGCATGCCAGAGCGACCATAATCCTGAGCCTGGAGCCAAGTCAGCTCATCCATGTGTGTGGTAAGCGATCGCAGCTGACGTGTGGGATGTGCCGAGGTGGGTTCATCAGCGGGATTCCTGTCTCTCCAAAATGCTGTGGACGGGGAAGCTGTGCAACACGAAGCTGGAAGAAGGGGGAGATGTTAAAGACCATCTGGATACCATGAAGTCTTTGTTCCTTGGGTTGGCTGACAGAGGTATGGACTTTGATGAGGCTCAAAAATGTTATATCCTCCTAAGCAGCTTGAGTAAAGAGTGGGACTTTGTTCTGTATAGCCTGCAAAGTTTGAGGGAAAGAGACTTAACCCTTGATTTAGTCATGTCACGAGTGCTGGAGGAGCATTAGAGATGAGCGTTTACAATCCAGGATGATTTAAAGCGTGCTTCTGAGAGGAAAGCAGAGAACAGCCGGCACAAGCCTTTATGCGAGGGGGAGGAAACTGCAGAGTGCAGCGTTGCCAGGCGGTGTTTCAAGTGTGGCAAGCAGGGGCATATCAAAAGGGACTGTAAAGCCACGTTGTCCGGGGACAAGGACAACAAGAGGCCTGGAGTCCGGAGGGAGAAAGCCAGCACCTGTGTTGTCGCAGCTGCAACAGAAGGAGCAGTCTGTCATGACTGGCTGCTAGACAGCGGAGCCACCTATCATATAGTGAATAGCAGGAGCCTGCTGAGAAACACCCGAAGAGCTCCTGTGTGCTCTGTTAGCATGGCTGATAAAGTGGCTGATGGCCACTCTCAAGTGTCCTACTTGAGGCCTGCATTTGTTCCCTGTCTGGGGAAAAGGTTTGAAAATGTGTTGTGTGTAGAAGGTTTAGAACACTGTATACTTAGCATATCATGCCTAACGGATGAGGAGTATGAATTAGTGTTCAGGGGGAATAACTGCACGATAAGCTATGGTGGGAGAGTCTGTGCTAAGGGTGTGAAGCAGAACAGACTGTATTTGATGTTACCAACTGCTAAGGATTCTCAAACATCCAGTGTTATTGCCAATGTTCCCCTACATGACAACTGTTGCCATCATCTGCATGGGGTAATGGGTCATGCGAATTTTGGAGGGCTGGAACAATTGGCAAGGGTGTGTCCAGACCTGAAGGTCAAAAAATGGGCCAAATTTCTTGACTGTTCAGTCTGCAAAAAAGCAAAAGTAAAATCCTTTCCTGTGCCAAAGGAGAGCAAGGTTGCCACCTAGAGGCCCTTCCAAGTGGTGCATGCTGACTTGGCAGGACCTTTTCCTGAGAGCAAGGGACGGTCCAAGTATATCTTTGTGATTGTGGATAGGCACACCAGGTATGTGTATGTATTCCTATTGAAAACAAAAGATGAGGCCTTTGAGAAATTTAGAGACTGGGTAAGCATGGTGGAGAGGCAATTTCCCCACAAAATCTCATGCCTCAATATGGACTGTGGTGGCAAGTTTTGTAATGTTAAATTTCAGAGTTGGCTCAGAAGGAAAAGCATACAAGATAAAACCGCCACTCCATACACACCAGTAGAGAATGGGCTGGCAGAGTGCAGAATTGGAGTTTTGCAGCAGATGAAAGATTGCATGCTGCTAGACTCCAAATTGCCTCCCAGATTGTGGGCAGAGGCTGTTCTTGCTGCCAACCACGTCATTAACAGGATGTGGTATGCCAGTATTAAGCAAATGCCTTACTTCATGTTGTATGGATATGCACCTCCTCTGAAGTATTTAAGAGTGTTTGGCCAGTTCGCAAATGTCCTAGTTCCCAGTCAGCAAAAGACGGCCCAAGTGGAGGAGGCTGAGGTTTGTGGGCTATCTGGGAAACAAGTATAAGTTTGATCTGGGACATGGTAAGTTCTTGTTCTTGAGGAGCGCCAATTTCGAGACAAATAGTGGCTGGGAGGAGTTGCATTGCAACAAGGAAGTATTCATACAGCCACTAGAGCCAGTGTTATCACTGTGAACTGGCCTGGCTTCGGAAGATATTAGATATCATTTTGATATCACAATTCGGCTCCATTTTGCCACCCTCGGCCAAGTGTTTCTGAGGCCCCCGAACAAGTACAGAGCTAGGCATGGCCATTAATTGCTGAACATTCCTTTCTCCATCCAGGCAAGCCACACTCAGCCAGATCTTGCTTTAGGAGACCTCCTCAGACAAACACCTTATTAAAGATGCACGCTAATACAAAGAGCCCCCTGCCCCGAGCAGGTAATTTGACAACCTAGACGCTTAACCATCAAGCGTGCTGCATCTCCATACTGGCCATTCCATTGTCAATTCAGACTTAATTCAATCATGCTAAATTCTGACCTTTTGGAGACATTGTCTCGCACCCAAATCTCATTGTTCTCTCCCAAGTACAGACTAGCCCACAGTAATATTTTCCCTATAAAACCCCCCGATTCCGAGAACTTCCTTGGATCGCTCTGAACTTCCATCCTGCCTTGCTGCCGCTTTGTCTGCCAAGCTTTCCCCTCAGCCTCCATCCGAGACTGTGCAATTGCGGACCTTCACTGTAATCTTTCCCGGGGTTCGGACAGATGTAGTATCATCCAATTCAACAAACCCTCAAACTCCTCTATACCACTAACACCTTTATTTTCTACAGCTACTTGTGTGAGTGTGTTGCATACACTGTTTGCCTGTATTTAATAAAATCACAGTTAATTTCATATTTTGGTGTGCTTCTTGACTTAGCCTGACCCCGAAGACATTGGGTTGCAAGATCCTGCAAAGTTACCCTGCCTCTTGCTAGCTTAAGTGAGTGCTCCAGCTAATTTTCCCCAAAATTGTGTGTTGTTGTTTGGTTATTTAGGAGTCCCTCCCAGGATCCCCAGTAAACAGGGTAACACCACAGCAAGGTGAAAGCCCCAGTGGAGGGGCAGGACCATCTGACATCACCTCACATACACTCAAGGAGCCACCAGACAGTTTGCCTGATACTTCCACAACTGATGACACTTCATCACCAAGGGCTCAGGTAAAAAGGGAGCCAGAAGTGGAGGGGGCGACTAGGGAGTCTAGTAGTGATGATGACTTGTCCAGGTTTGAGACCATCATTCCTAGGAGGACTAAAAGAGTCAGAAAAACCCCTGAGAGGTTTGTCATTCAGGAAGCCAGAGCTTGCTTGGTTGGAGAGGAGCCAGAAAGCTTTGAGGACATGCTAAGATGCTCAGAGGTGGAGCAAGAGCTCTGGAAAGAGGCCATGGATGCTGAGTTTGGGTCCATGATTGAGCAACAGGTTTTTGAACTGGTAGAGAGACCCAGGGACCACAAGGTGTTTGGTTGTCGATGGATATACAAAAGGAAGGGTATGCCAGATGGCAGTGTAAAACATAAGGCCAGACTAGTTGCAAGGGGATTTGCACAACAGAGGTTTGAAAACTTTGATAAAACCTTTTCACCCACAGCCAAACCTGAGAGCTTAAGGTTGGTATTGGCATTGGCAGTGAAACGTGGCCTGGAAGTTAGGCATTTTGATTTTGAAACAGCTTATTTGAATGCCAAACTTGAAGAGCTTGTGTACATGGAACAGGCGCCTGGATATATAAGTACAGGAGGTGACAAAGTGTACAGGCTAAGGAAAGCCATCTATGGTTTGAAACAGCCAGATGTTGGAACCAGTGTGTTCACGAAGAATTGTGCAGACTAGAGTTTCTCAGGAGTGTGGCTGATGCTTGTGTTTATACCAGAGGCACTAGGGAAGAGAATGTGATACTTGTAATCTATGTAGATGACTTGTGTGTGGTAGCAAAAGACACAGGAATGATAAAGAATGTACAGAGACAGCTTGAGAATAAGTTTAAGCTAAAAGACTTAGGACATCTCAAGCAGTACATTGGTGTAGAAGTAGACAGAGCACAAGATGGCACGGTGTATCTTAACCAGAAAAGGAGGATAGACCAAGTTGTGCAGAAGTGTGGTCTTGAATTTGCCAAAGTTACAAATACACCCATGACTGTAGACTATCCAAAGCTGGAGTCTGAGCAGTTGTTTGGTAAACCTGATTTGTATCATTCAGTTGTAGGCAGCTTGTTGTATGTGGCCAACCATACAAGACCAGACATTGGTTATGCTGTGAGTTTACTCAGCAGGAGAGTTGCAAAGCCTAGGATGGTAGATTGGATGGCACTCAAAAGAGTGATAAGGTACTTAAACGGAACCAGAGACTAAAGGTAGAAGGCAGCGAAGCAGACATGGAGTGTCATGTAGGCAGCTCATTTGCTTCAGAGGTGGACAAGAAGTCTGTTACAGGTCTAGTAATTAAGTATGCTGATGGTCTGATTGCGTGGAGATCAAGAAAACAACATTCTGTGGCACTGAGCACGACAGAAGCAGAGTTTGCTACACTGTCGGAGGTAGCGGGAGAGCTACAATGTATCAGACAGTTGCTAGAGGATGTTGGGGAAGACTGTAAAACCCCAATTACAGTGAATGAGAATTCACAAGCTTGTATAGCCATGGCAGAGATGGAAAACCTAAAGAATAAAAGCAAGTACTTGGCAGTGAGGTATCAGAACTTAAGAAAATTAGTGCAGGAGGGGCTAATTAGGTTACAGTACTGCGAGTCTGAGAATAACACAGCAGACATCCTCATGAAACCACTACCAGCCACAAAGCACAAACAGATGGTGCGGGAATTGGGGATGGAAAGGTATATTGGTTTGGAATAAAGTACTGGGTTTGCACATCAAAAGTATTTTGGAGGAGAGTTGTCAAGAAAAGGTTGGACCAAACCTGTAGAAAATACTTTGTGATGTGGGTCGTTGAGTGCACCTGTGGAGAGCCATGTGACTTTAGCTGAGTCACGCTGATGAGCAACCAGGGGAGGAGGTTGGATCAGGTATGGGGAGAATGCGAAGGCTGTCAGGATTGCATCAGCTAGTGTGAGTATAAATGTAGCTGAGAGCTAGCCGACAAGTTGCACACAGTGCCTGATGTGTATGCCAGAGGCTCTGCCAGAAAGAGCAAGCAGTGGGATGCTGGAACGCCTTCTGGAGATTCTTGTAAATATGTACACATTGTAACTCAAGAATAAATTGCCGCCTTGATGGAAGAAACCGATTGGCATGGGTGAGTTTTTACTGGCTACAGGGCATTGCTGCCAAGATATTCTCTGCTGCTAGGCATGCTTCCATAGGTGTGGGAGCAGTCTCTGCTATATTTTGGGAGTGACAAAAACTGCCACCAAACCACCAAATAATCATACTGTTGGAAGGGACCTCAAGGGCCATCTAGCTCAACTTCCTGCCATGCAGGAACAGACAGCTAAAGCACTCCTGAGAGGTCGGCATCCAACCTGTTTGAAAAGTTCCAAAGAAAGACAGTCTACCATCCTCCTGGGGCCATCCATTCCACTCTCAGACCACTCCTACCATTTCCCCCATTTTTATGTGGAATCTTTTCTCTTACAATTAGAATGCATTGGTTCATGCCCTAGTCTCTGGGACAGCAGAAAACAAGCTCACTCCATCTTCTATGACATCCCTTCAAATATTTAAAGACAGCTATAATACCTCCTCTCTGTTTTTCTCCCAAATAAACCCAACCTTCCCAAGCCATTTCTCATAGGCCTTAGTGTCTAGACCTTTTACCATTTTGGTTTTCCTTCTTTGGATATACTTCGACTTGTCAATATCCTTCCTGAACTGTGGGGCCGAGAACTGCACACAGTATTCCAGGTGAAGTCTGACCAAAGCAAATTGACTAGTATTATTACTCCTCCTGATCTTGACTATATACTCCTGTTATTGAAGTTTAAAATTGCTTTGACTTTTCGGGCACTACACAATACTGTTGATTCATGTTTACTTTCCATTCTACTAAGACCATAGATCCTTTTCACGTGTACCATTGTCAAGGCAGAAGTCACCAATCCTATATATGTGCATTGCCTTTTTCCTGCCCAATCATACTCCTTTACATTTATCCTTGTTGAAATTCATTTTGTTAGTTTAGTCCCATCTCTCCCATACATTAAGGTCATTTTGCATCCTGATCCCCTCTTCTAAGGTACTAGCTACCCCTCCTAATTTAGTGTCATTTCCAACTTTGATAAGCATGCTCTCTCTTCCATTATCTAACATTATTTGTAAACCACATCCTCATCTACACTGTTTATTTATACAGTGCTATCCATGCACATGGAGCTTAAAAATTAAAATGGGTCCTGCCAAAGGCATACAGTCTAAAATATATATATATACATACACACAGAGGGAAGGACAGAGTAATAAACTATGCCATATAATTGTAAAAACATATCATCCAGATAAAATTTTTAAAAACCCAATATAATATAAAGCAAACTAACAAATACATGTAATCAAAATGTACAAGATTATAACACCAGGCCCAGGACAGAACTCTGTGGGGTTCCACTAGTCACTTCTCCCCAGGATGAAGCAGAAACATGGTTGAGAATTCTTTGAGCCTGGCTGGGCATCCAGTTATAAATCCACCTAATGGCAGCATTAACTAACCCTTATCTTACTAGCTTGTCTTCAGGGGGACTGTTGTAAAAAGTGTCACTCCCAAAATATAGCAGAGATTGCTCCCACAGCTATGGAAGCATGCCCAGCAGCAGAGAATAACTTAGCAGCAATGCACTGTAGCCAGGAAAAACTCACCCACACCAATTGTTCTCTTCCATCAAGGAGGCACTTTATTCTTGAGTTACACTGTGTACATATTTACAACAATCTCCAGAAGGCATTCCAGCATCCCTCTGCTTGCTCTTTCTGACAGAGCCTACATCAAACACCATGTACAACTTGCTGGCTAGCTCTCAGCTATATTTATACTCACACTAGCTGATGCAATCCTGCCAGCCTTTGCATTCTCCCCACACCTGATGCAACCTTCTCCCCTGATTGCTCATCAGCATGACTCAGCTGAAGTCACATGGCTTTTCACAAGTGCACTTAATGACCCACATCACAAAGTATTTTCTACAGGTTTGATCAAACCTTTTCTTGACAATTAGCCCCACTGAAGTCAAGATATACTATATCCACAGCATTCCTCTCACCTACCAAACTTGTGATTCTGTTTAAAAAAGAAAGATAAGATTAGTCCAGCATGACTTGTTTTTCCCAAACTCATGCTAATTCTTAGCAGCACTTGGTCTGATCCAGCAGGACTTTTCTTATGCTCTTCTTCCTCCTCTTATACAATTGTTAGAAATAAATTTTGGTGTGTGTGTGTAAATATATTAATACCTTGTCTTAAGCATGTTGTTGATCATTCTGTTCCATTCACAATCCTTTCTCCCTTTCTCTTCCTTTCTCTTTCTCTTTCTCTTTTTTTTTCTCTTTCTTTTTTGATTTTTCCATTTTTTTTTCAGGGAAAAAACAGCTTTGGAAAAAACGGAGAAAAATATAGGGTAGAATCCTATAGGACAGTTACAAATATGTATCCTATATATTTCCCTTGTTTAGGAGCTACATTGGGATTGTGAAAGTCCCCCATATCCCATTTACCTGTAAGCAGAAACTGGGATTTTTGGAGTCTCTTCCCCTGTCAACTGACACCTGTCAATCTCAGAAGCTGCTTACCAATAAATGGAAGTGGGGGGAGGGAGTCTGGCTGGAATCCACTGTGTACACAGTAGTTACAGTTCTACATAGTGCATAATGGTCATACAGGATGTTTCTATTTTTTTCTGAATTTTTCTGTTTTTTCTTACTTCTTCACATCTTTATTCTGGAGCACATCAGCATGTGTTATAAGCAATGGCTTTCCTGTCAGTGGTTGTGATGAATCTGCTCCAGAGTTTAAATGAGCAATCCAAGGTGCTGAATTTTATGAACAAAACAGACTGAGGTAGATTCACTGCCCCAGTGACATGGAAGCCACCAACCACCAGCAGATTCACCACAACACACTGATCCAAGGGTTTTAATCCTAGAAGCTGGATCACTCCTTCAAAGCAATCCCACAGACTGGATTATATCCCAGCAGCAGGGCTCTTCTACTCCAGGTGTTGCTCCCTCTTATGATGTAATATGCCTCCTACTCCAATGCTCATTTCCAGTTTTACTATGCAGAGAGAAGCATAGACTTCCATGCCAATCTGCATAAGGAGGAAGCCCCTTTGTATGCTCCTTCAAGTATCTAACCAGCCAGGAAGGGGCATGCCAAGCAGATCCTTACCATCACATTGCCCTGGTCACCTTTCCAACTGAGAGGTAGCTTTGTTGGGAGCTACCTACTGATGCTCCATTGGACAAATTCACCTGTGCATAGGCCAAATTCTGCCAATCAGCCAAAGGCTGTCCTCCTCTTCATTGGTTAGTCTTTCAGATGCTATAGGAAACTTTATGCTGCTGTAGGCCAACTTGGTCAGCCTTCTGTGTTTATGCTGCTTTTAGAAACCCTGATGTGAATACTTCACAGTAGAAGATCTTGGTCTGGATATGTGGAGTCAGAAGGATGTCTAGTTAGGCTATGTAAAAAGCCAAAGCTGGTATTAGGAGTATTAATTTTCCTTTCCTTCTGGAAGCGGGGCCAGTGAGAGAAGACAACTGCTTTGATGTTCTTCCAGAACAGAGTGGGTAAGGACAACACATAGCTCACAGGCCAGTTTTGTAGTCTTTAGCTATTCCCTGCCAACTGTACCACTGAAGTTTGGTGGCAAACTTCTAGAAGCTCTTTTCAAAAAGCAGGTGATGCTTCCTTTAAAGAGTTTTTTTACAGTTTGGCACCAAAAATCAGCATCAAACTGGGAAGCTCCCTTTCAAACGTTTATAAGTGCTTTTCCTGCTTCTGACCCAAATTTGGTAGTATATTTTGCCGAGCAAATTCCAACAGCACTGGCGAGAGGGGCAGCCCACAGCAGGAGCTTGGGTAATTGGCCACTGGACTCTGATAGTTGCTCACTCCTAGAAACATGAGAGTGCCCACTAAAAGTTTAAAAGGTCCTGGGCAAAATGTACCTCTATGCCCTCCTCTTTTGTTGGGGGCTCAGCCCTATTCTCCAGTCCTTAGAGTGAATGGGAGGAATCTTAGGGCAAGAGTGAAGTCTTGAAAAGTGTACATGTATATATTTTTCCTCATTTGTTAGACTTTTTAACATTTGAATGCAATACTCTGTGCAACTGTGGTCAATACTTAAACTGTTCCTTATAGCATCAGCAGGACCCACTTCCTGTGATGAGGAGTCATCACTAGGTCTCAGATGTTGAGTCTGAAATCTAAAGATCAGGATAGTTGTGACCTGGCAACCTTAGATCTGAGGAACTGGTTCTAACCACCCTTTTGATTTCTTGCAGTGCCTCAGAACAATACTAGGTCAGGGATGTGGTAGGAAATTTAAAGAAGGCCAGGATAAGGGGAGGGAAGTAAGGGGAAGGCAGAAGAACTATCAACAATAGGCTAATGCTGAAGCCATGCTAGCTGAGGATTATGGGAGCTGTAGTCCAACAGCTTTGGAAGGCACAGGACAGATGAAGTCTGTAGTAGTTATTCTCTTCCTACAAACATCTTTCCTATCTTTACCCATGGCTGCTCCCTTGCCAAAATGCACCAATTTATCTGAAATGCTAAATTATGCAGTGATACTTAGCATTTACTGTGCACTCAGATGGACAAAGAATCTACTTGGAAGATGGCGCCCCTAATGGATCTAGTTAACAGCTAGCTAGCATGACTTGTTAATGCATAATTTATCAGCATTCTCAGAAGCAGATTCCCCAGGTTGCCCCACCCAGAAGAAATGTAGCACAATACTGGCAAGTCAGTCTTCAGCTGACCCATTAAGGTGAAGTGCTGCATGTCACCAAAACAAAGAGAGAACAGCCAGAAAAATCAGGAGTAATTCTGATTTTGTTGGTAAATATTTAAGCAGGTGGATGGAGAGCTCTGAAGAGACAGCACGTCACAGAAACAGTTAATGTAAGCTACATTATGGAGAGAGAGGATAGTAGGGAGAATGAAGAAGATGGGGATGAGGGACTGTGTGTGAGCTTGGATTTTCTCTCTTCCAGCTTCCATGATGGAATTGTAAGTGGTAGATTTTACACTAAGAGTTGTGCAATTTTGTTTTTCTCCCCATCACTTCAAAGAAAACCTTGTTGTAAATCTAGAGCAGAGCTTGGAAGTATTACATTTTTGGGCTGTAACTCCTCATACACCTCAGCCACTGTAACTAGTGGGCATGGTGGCTGAAGGAATGTAGGAGTTATAGTCCAAGAAAAAAAAGGAATGCCCAGGCTCTCATCTAGAGTGCCTTGTGTTAGGACAGAAAGAATACTATTGGACATGAAGGTTTCTCTCCAATGAACCAAGTTCTAATAATAGGTTTAAAACAAAGCTGTTTTACTTTCTTAGCAGGTCTTGGAACGAGGCCATACCTTGATGGAGACTTATTGGGCTACTACTGTCACTATCCTCAGCTAGTCTGGCCGTTAGCTGTTACATTTGGCTAAGAATGTGTTTACATTCTTTTCTTGTTTCTTACTTGATAACCTCTGTTTAGTTGTACTGTAGGTTTTTATATCATCCATTTAGTAATTTGTTCAATAATTTTATTTTATTGACATGTGAGTTTATGTTGCAAAATGAGTAAAATAAGTAGCAAAAACAACCATGTGTGCAATGTGTATTACTGTTACATGCCTTACAACTCAGGTTTTTTTGAGGGGGTGGAATTCCAGCTATAATTTTTGCATCTATCTCCATTTGAATATATATTAAATCTGCCTCCCTACTAGGCTTAGACAAAGACTTGTCTTCTCTACCATCTGTGTATTTGTCTGTTTATCGTAGTTGACACCAATCTGCTATCAACTCTTAGCAACCACCATTAAGATCTCCACTTGTCTCTTCCTCAACATTCTTGCCTGTTTTGTATTTCTGTGACATTTCACATCCCCTTAGCACATACATATAAATGTTTGCCTATCTACATTGTATGCCATGCATCTGAAGGCAGGTGCTGTAGTCAATGACAGCATATGCCAAAATAAAATTGACTCATTTTAGAGATGCCACCAGACTCCTTTTGATTTTATTTATTTAAATATTTATATCCAGATTGCTCAGGATGGCATACAATAAAATCCATTTAAACCATTTGAAACAACTTAAATTTTAGAGCAATACAATATAATTTAGAGTCTAAAAACTGAAAACTATAACTATACAACAATTTACAGCAAGTTAAACCTGTTAAAACCATGCGTGCGAATGAACTAGGTAATATCATTAGATCCCAAAGACTTTAATAAAAGAAAAATGTTTGAACTTGATGCTGAAATGAAGATGTCAGCCTCACTCATGATTGTAAGGGGAGGGCATTCCACAGCTTGAAGGCTGTCTCCCATGTTCTCACACACTGTACCCACTTTTTTCAGACACAAAAAGGATCCTTCCAGTCTTCGGGCAGGAATGTAAAGGAATAAGCACCCTTTCAAATATCACAATCCCAAGCCATTTAGAATTTCCTGGTGGCTGAGGGATTTGGGGAGTTGTAGTCAGTAGCAGAGCCAGCATGATGTACTGGATTGAACACTGGTATATGACCCTGGAGAGCAGGGTTCAGATCCTCCCTCAACCATGGAAACCAACTGAGTGAGTTTGGGCATATCACACTGTCTTGGTGTCAGAGGGAGACAAAGACAACCCCCCTCTGAACAAATCTTGCCAGGAAAAACACAGGTTCTCCTATCAGAGGGGTGTTGCATTTTTGCCCCCCTCTGAGGCCAAGACAGTGTGACATGCCCACAGTCTCTTTAGGATTGCTTTAAGTCAGGGTTTACTTCTAGGTAAATGCACAGAGGATGGCAGTCACAGGCCATTTCTGCACTAGACTGTTATAGCACTATGATTCCACTTGCGACAGCCTATGGAATCCTGGGGTTTGCAGTTTCGGGAGGAGCCAGGTGGCCCCTCCCGAAACTGCAAACCCCAGGATTCCATAGGCTGTCGCAAGTGGAATCATAGCGCTATAACAGTCTAGTGCGGAAATGGCCACAGTGTAGCTTTCCAAAAGGATATATGAGAAGCTGGAGGAGAAATCCCAGATAGCCCTCTGTTAATGTAAGAGATAAAAAGAAAAGGCGTTTCAGCAATGGACACTTTAGCTGCAGTTTCTTGCCAAATACTTGCAAACCAATTTCAGACTTAATACCCAAAAGAGCTTTCATGATTACTACCTGCATTCTAGCCACTGTAAGAATTTATTCATTGATGTCCACTTGTTATCTTTCTTTCTGAATTCATTTTACTTTGCATCTTGTTGAATCAACAGTGTTGATAAACAGATACATCCCTTGCCTCCTGTGGATGGGGATTCACACAGCACTTTCAGGATCTGTATAGCACAGGGGTTGGATGTTTTCAGAAGTTTAGGGAATATACATCCATCACCATCCCACCACAGAACTTGGAGGGCTGCACCTACCCACACTGCCTGATAACCCCCTTGTTTTAATACAAAAGTCTCCTTATTCCCTCTATGGGGCATGTGAGATCATTTTGCTTTTTTTTTTCTCCTCATCATCATCTGGAAGTCACCTCTAGTTTGGGGAGAGGATGTCTCCTGCACTTAAACCAGCTCAGGCACCAAAAAGGGGAGGAGAGAATAGGAAAGAAGAAAGGAAAGGAAAGGAAAGGAAAGGAAAGGAAAGGAAAGGAAAGGAAAGGAAAGGAAAGGAAAGGAAAGGAAAGGAAAGGAAAGGAGAAAAAAGAAAAAAAGAAATTGCTGCTCCCATCTCAGAGAGTCTTTGGGAGATCCCATCAATCATTTGAGAGCCAATATGCCATAGTGGTCATTGGACTATGACCCTAGAGACGAGAGTTAAATTCCCCACTTGGCCGTAGAAACCCACTGGGTGACTTCGGGCATGTTACATGCTCCCAGCCCCAGAAAACCCCATGATAGGTCACCATAAGTTTGAAACAACTTGAAGGCACACAGCAGCAGCAACAGCAACAACAACAACAACGGTCCTTTGGAGTGAGTGGGGAAATAAATGAGAGAGTGAATGGCCTGGGGTAACACACACATGTGACATGTGTCTCTCTGGGACTCACATGTGACCCCTGATCCTGTGGCCATATCTGCCATAGCACAACTGCCATGGGGCAAAGGACTCATCCTCCAGCATCACCTTTTAGAATTGGCTATCCAAGCAGGAGCAGTAGGGCTACTAGGTGAGGATTATCCCTGACATTCCAGGTTCAGAACCTGAGGCCTTGAGATGACTTCTCCTGCAGTGCCAAGAGGTAGGCTGTGGTGAAGTCACAAGGGCCAGCTCCTGGCAATGTCATTAGGCATGATACTTCAAGTATAGGCCACAACTGCACGATATATTCCATTTGAAAAAGAAGAAGTCTAATACTTGAGGAAAATATATATATGTATATTTTTCAAGGGACCTCTGTTACACGGAGATTCCTCTCCCTTGTCCTGAGGGTTGAAAAAGAGGGTACAGTCTGGGACACTCAAGATCAAGGTCTGAAATCTAGGAAGCCTCTACAATACAGCATCCTCAGCCACATACCCAGCTCAAACACCCAAAGAATACTGCAGCCAATCATACTGAAAGCTACTGAGATACCAAAAGAGTGAACAGACTAAATTCTCTTCAATCGTCCATCAGCACAGATCGTCTCACAGGTTATCCCAATGTTCTCTCCCTTCTGCTGACAGAAGGGACAAGGAGATGTACACACCTGGTTGGGGCTGGCAGCCAGGAGATGCTGATAATACAGATCAAGAAGCTCAGGTAGTTAAGCAATTAGTCAGTTTACTTTAGGAAGAAAACAACCTTACAAATGGGAAGCAAATAACCATCGCAGCAATGTCCATAAATCAACAGCAGGCAATATAAACACAGGTTCAAACAGCAGAATAACAGGCAAGGGAAGCAAACAGAAGCATGCACGGGAGAAATGGTCAGTTGATTTCTGACAAAGACTAGAGGGGAAAAGCTCAGTTCTTGTAGGTTCTAAGGTCAGCACAGCTGGTGCCTAATTAATTGGTGCTTGGTGTAAATTCGTTGGTGTCTATGCTGGGTGAAGGTAGGTATGGATAAGTTACTCTCTGTGTCAAAATGAGCAGGGGTCCCTGCTGGGGCTGACACCTCTGCCCCTGGGGGGATGGTGGTACTGTCTGCTCTGCAGGTTCTGCTGTAGCAGTCTCTGTACCTGGGCTCAGAGCAGATTTTGCTGCCTCAGACTCTGAGTCTGAGTCTAGGTCCTGGAAGCCCATGACAGGAGACTTTGATGTCTCCCTTTTCCTCTGCAGATTGTTTTGTCTCTCAAATTCTGCTATAGGTGATTGAGGGACCCTCCAGAGTGGGGAATGGTGAGGGGCAGGGGATATGCAGAGCAGAAGCAAGATGATAAAAGATGGTCCTTCTCTTACTTACTGGGAGGGAAACTTCTTCTGCCCTAAAACAGTCAAGGGAGGGCCAAAAATGTAGCAAAATTGTCCCCTACATCCACCATTTAGGGGCAGATAAAAATTAAACAGGAGTGGCCGTCTTGAGTCCCCTGGGGGCATTGTGACCCCTTAACCCGTGCCAGTTGCTCATTCCTTAAGTAGCAGGATCCTCCAGTTGATCCTCCAAATGGCTCTGTTTCCATGGAATGTGTGCCTTCAGTACCTGAAACAAAGCTGCTGCTCCTCCTTCTCCTCTTCCTCCCTCTTCTCTTCTCTTCTCTTCTCTTCTCTTCTCTTCTCTTCTCTTCTCTTCTCTTCTCTTCTCTTCTCTTCTCTTTCTCCTTCTCCTTCTCCTTCTCCTTCTCCTTCTTAAAAAACAAAAACAAAAAACGTTTGAACAATAATTGGCCTCTTTACCTCAGAGATGCTGGGATTTGTAGTTCTTCCAAGATAACGCTTCTTTCCTTTGGCCTAAAGAAAGCTCTGTGCTGGTGCTGTAGCCTGAACTGAATTTTATGTACCATTATTTGAGTAAGTAACATTCCAGAAAAGCTTGTGCTTATTTGAAGGCCTGAAAAGTGTTGTTACCTCTCATTTATTCTAAATCGTTATATATATCAAAGCAAAACCTAAGGGCAAGAGAAAGAGCAAGAAAGGTTTTTACGTATTTCCAACCCGAGAGAGAATTGCCTAGTTGAGCATGATGTAAACGTAAATCACCATGAATACCAAAATAGGGATTTAGATTAGAATGGGGGAAAGCTGTCTCCAGCCTCATTTTCAGCCTTCTCTAAATCCTGCACTCAGAATGCAGATTCAGAAGTCCTGAATAACTAGAATTTTTGAGCAATTCAGGATTCCTTAAGGCTACTTAGGCCAAGCTGAGGATCTGCAGTCAACATTTGGCTGCAGCTCTGTGCATTACAAGAACTGTAACAAAGAAGCGGGGCAAACTGGCAATATACCGTGAAAAGCAAGAGCCAGTGAAAGACAGGATGAAATTGTGTTTAATTTTGAAAGTGTTAACTTGAAGCAAATTTGATCTGTGCCATCTCCCACAAAGGGCAAGAGGTAGTAAATGATGAAGTTAATATCACAACAGGGAGCTGCTCTATGTTTCAGGGCACATGGATGCAAATATTAAGAGTTGTGTGACTAACTGCGGAGGCACCTATTAGCAGCTCTATGAAGCAGCTGGAGATCAATGGAATAAACAAACTGATCCACAGCTAGATGGTAATGCTGTTGTGACATTCACAGCACATGCAGCTCATCTTTACCTTTCATGCCTCTGGCACTCATTGACTGGTAATAATAACTAGGACCAGCTGAAGGTTTCGACATCAGGCATGTGGTGAATCTGCTCTATGCTTTCAAGAGCCATCCAGGGAGATGAAGCCTATAGACCAGTGGTTCTCAACCTGTGGGTCCCCAGATGTTTTTGGACTTCAGCTCCCAGAAGCCCTGAGCATTGACTATAGTGGCTGGGGCTTCTGGGAGCTGAAGTCCACAAACATCTGGGGACCCAAAGGTTGAGAACCACTGCTATAGACTAAATAGGTTCAGCACCCTGGATAACTCCTTTATTTTATTTTTAATTTTTATTAAGGTTTAATCTCCGGGAAGAAAACCCCCCACACTTCCAGGCTTACATCTTCCAGGTGCAACTGCTTATTTTCATTACATACAAACATAATTTCCATTTTACAGAGAGAAGAACGATTACATTATTTCTTCTTGATTTCTTATATATTTATATCCTTACCCAATCCAATACTCCTTTCCATTCTTTTTCAAAATTCTGGATAGATTTATTCTTCAAAGAAAATGCTAATTTTTCCATCTCTATCATATCCAGAACTTTTAACTTCCGCTCCTCAATATCAATATATTTCCTTTCTTCCCAGTGTTGCGCATATGTTAGCCTTGCTGCAGTTATTATATACAATAATATCTTCTGATGACTTCTTATTTCCTTTTGTTGCCCTAGCATATTTAACAGATAAAGTTTGGGTTTCATTTCAAAGTTCAACTTACAAATTCTCTGAATTTCATCATGTACCCCATTCCAAAGGATAACTCCTTTAAACTAGGAGCTAAAATCTACCATACCATTGACATGGAAGCCATTGGCCACCCAAACTGGTAGAATCTTATAATTTCTTCAGTTTTTATTAGTTCCTTTGTTTTAAAAGTCATATTGTGAGCTCCATCCATCCCAATTCTGGGAACAAAGTAGGATCTAAATTAAATTAAATTAAATTAAATTAAATTAAATTAAATTAAATTAAATTAAATTAATTTTTTGTGTAACAGCCTACCATGGCCCCATTCACACTACAGGATCATAGCACTCTTGTTCCACTGTAATTGCCACTTTTTTGTCCTATGGAATTGTGGGAATTGGCATTTAGAATTTTCAGCCACAGTGCTCTAGTTGCCTTGCCAAACTACAAACCTCAGGATTAGACAGAATGGAACCATCGCAGTTACAATGGAATAATAGCACTGTAACTGTAGTGTGAATGAGCCCCACATGTTACTGACTGGAGTTTTGGATCATCAGTAGTTCAGATTCCAACCAAGAATCAGAGGCCATTTCTGCACTACGTTGTTATAGTGCTATTATTCCACTTTCAACATCCTGTGGAATTTTGGGGTTTGTAGTTTACTGAGGCCAAAGAGCTCTCTGGCTGAGAATTCTAAATGCCCTTCCTAAACTGCAAACCCCAGGAGTCCATAGGGTGTTGAAAGTGGAACAATAGCACTATAACAGTACGGTGTGGAAATGGCCTAGTCTCAATTACTTATTATCAGACAGCATGTTCCAAACAGAGTCACTTTTCATGACGCTGCTGTTGTAACCCTATCTAGGTGGTTTCACTGAGATGTTTTATCAGTGTAATTAGTCTCATTAATGTATCATTAATGTAATTAATTTAAATTAATTAAATTATCATTATATTATTAAATGTAATAAAGTTGTTGTTTTGTTGTTGTTATTCCCAGACCAATCATAATCCCCATTTTTTGCAAGTTATATAGCTAAAATAGTACCATCTACATGAGAGGTGCACAAAATGTGGTCCATGGACTGCATGTGGGCCTCTAGAGCTGTTTTGGGCCCTCCTGCCCCCCCAGAGTTAAAAAAAAAAGATTTACTCCAAAATATCCCAAAATGACCACAAGGAAGCATGGAAGGCGATTCTACCATGTTGGGAGGCCCCTTAGATTCCCCCAAGGACTTTAATGACAACATTTCAAATTTTTTTTTCTTCAAAATTTCCTCTAGGAATTATGTGAGCCATTTCCACCACATTTAGGGAGGAGGTGCTGGGCCAATTTAACACCAGGAGAGGTCCTTCTTGAAATAAGAAACACAGTGACTCTGCCACATTTTCATCATGTGTGTTTGGGGGCATCCTGAGGCAAAAAAAAGGGGGTTAGTGGAGAGGAGTGGCCAACCAAGGTCTCATGGGGGGTGGCTAGTGTGGCCCTCTAGCCTTCCACAATTGCCCACCCCTATCTACACATAACTGACTCCAAGGAACCCCAAAGTTTCTAAAAGTACAAAAAAACCCAAACCCTTGAGGAAGCAATGTTTGAAGAGAATGAAAACAGCCTTCAAACAGCCCGTGGAAACTGAGCATTACAACTAGATATGGAGCATTACAACCAGATATAGAAGATATGGAAGACAGAAAATAAAACTGGAGAGGAAATGAAATCTTGTGTCTCAAGCTATTTGTGGGGGTGGGGGGGCAAGAGCGTGTGCCAGGGACTGGTACCATATTTGTGCCCATTGGTTACAATAGTTTATTTCTTTTTTGAAAACTCTCCAGGGATCAACAGCTGAGGCACGCAGACCAGCACTGCCCTAGGCATTTGATAGTTTTCAAAAAAAAAAGTAGTCATGTTAGTCTCTTTCAGAATAAAAAGGAGGAAGGAAGGCAGGTGGGAAAAAAAGAAAGAAATGTGGTAGCATCTTTAAGACTAAATGGTTTTTATTTTTGCATGAGCTTTCATGGATATAAATCCCATTTCTTCAGATGCAGCACCGAGTGGCATTAAGGCCTCAGCCATAAAGCATATTTATACAATCATGGGAGTGGGATAGAATGTAATAGGATCTAGAAAGATGCAAATTGTGAGCCTTGCCTTAAATTTTTAAAGGCTGAGTGAGGTGATACAGGTCTTTCAGATCTTCGCAGTGGTCAGCTAGTGTTGAAGCATTAGAGCAATAAATCTGTTTACCAAAAGGCAGTTTCTCAGGGTTCAAAACTCTCTCTGAGAAGATTCCTTTTGTTATATGTGCTTTAGGGAAGACTCTTGTATTAATACATATAGTGCGCAATGAAGTCATTGTTTTTGTTCATATATTAATAAAGAGTTTTTAAAACTGGGCATTTGAGTAATATTGCCCTAGATTTTTTTTTCTTTAGGCAAAAGAACCTTAAGCCTGCTTCACAGCAGCTGTGCTAATGTGACATTCCTCACTAGTGACTCTTATCTCTGAGTATTGAAAATACTCTTTACCGGACAGTTCAGCCAGTCGTAGACGGGGTGGAGCTGGGTTTATAGGCTGCAACCAATTCTTAACTTAGCTTATTGGAAGATAAAAGTCCAGAGGTAAATTAGAGATTCAGGGGATTGATTGGATTGCAGGGACAATTAGTTCTGAACTTGGTGACCCTTCAGAGGACTGAGATTTGCAGCAAAATGAACAAAGTAATATTTCTGGGGTTGCTAAATGCAAATAACAAAATTGGTATTCAAACACTGAATAACCTTCTCAAGAGATAAAAGATTCCTGGCTGTAACATCCTCAGTGAAACCAAGTATTTGACTTCGGAATTGCTTCTCTTTTTCAAAGTGCACTTCATTTAATTTTTGTCTTAGCTGTAACAGTTTATCATATAATTCTGGTTAATAACCACCCAACTCCCTCACCCCGCCATACCACACTTTCCAATTTTGCTTTGAGGTTTTATCATTTCCTTGCACTGTGTATCCAATTCCCAGATGACCAGAGCTTGCTGAATTTTAACGGTCCAATTTGTCTCCTGAAATAGCTGAGTACACGTAAAAGTCACCCCTTGGGTTTCATTTTTTCCCTCTGAGTTAAAACTCTGGCTTCTTACCAGATAATGGACTAATCACTGGTTGATGTAGATGTTTGCTATGCCAAGGGTGAGGTTATCAAATTCTAAAAGCTAGCTGTGCAATTATGTGTCAATGTACCTGTTTCTTTTAAGAAGGTAGGTGAGACCATATCCATTCATGTGTTCTTTGAAATAGTCCCCCAAATTGAGAGAGATTTAAATCATGCATACAACATCATTTAGAAAAATCTGATCTCTAAACTGCATGCACAATGTTCTATGAGTTTCACAGACTCATGGAAGTGTATGCCATCTAAACCAATCCTGACTTGATGTAGGACATCTAGAGTTAAAGCATATCCAGTAGATATACTGAATGTTGAGTCTCTTCTTGAAGACTCCCATCTGAGTTGGGTGCCAGTGAGCCACTGGCTGTTCCAGGTAGGCATTTCTGGGAGTTGTAGTCTAACAAAGTACCTTTCTCATGCTGTGGCCTGAGAATCATGGCCCAGTAAATGATTACAGTAAAAAAATGCTTTCACTATTAGGACATTTATCCTTATATCATTGTTGTTAGTATTTGCCAATATCCTACATTGATTATTTAGTTGCAAATGAGTAAATGAGGTCCTAACCCAACTTTCCAAGCCCACCTTAACTTCTTGCAGCCACATTGAGTGAAGGAGGTGTGTTCAGCTGTCAATCAAGATGCAAAGAAGATGATGTTTCAAGCTACCTCCCACCTGTGAGGGAGGCTGCAATGAGGAATTGTGACAGGAGTCCTACTTCTCATTGTTGTAGCCTTGCTCACTGGTGGGAGGGGACTGGAAATGTCATACTTGCTCCCCATTCGGCAGCTGAACAGATCTTCTTTGCTCAGTGTGGCTACTGGTAGTTAAGATGGGTTTGGAGGGGAATAGGGTCATGGTTGTGACTTCATAGTGTCACTTGTGACAAACCCTTGGAGGATGTAGCCAGCAGAGCTGCCCTGGCACCAGAGAGGAGTTAATCTTATTGACTCTCTCTGACTAAGGAGAATCAGCCTAGCCAGAGGGAGGGGCTGTGTGAGGGATGATAGCAGAGAATATATATACACACACACACACACACATATACACACACACACACACACACATACAGGGTGTGTGAGAGATAAAGGAGTTCTTCAGAGAGAGAGGGAGGGGGAGAGAAAGAGAGAGAGAGAAGTTAAAGGCTTGTTAACCTAGGGAGGTGTTTACCTATGAATATATGAAAGTTCTTTGATGTTTGAAAATATTGATTTACCCAATACCTTTCCCTTGTTAGTTGTTTTAATAAAGATTTTATTCTATTTTTTTTAAAGAGCAGCCTCCATATAGTGTTTCTTTAATTTTGAGCTCAGTTACACATGCTACCACAAGTGACACATTCATTTGGGATAAACCAGAAAATGCTTTGCCCTAGATCAGTGGTTCTCAACCTGTGGGTCCCCAGATGTTTGTGGACTTCAGCTCCCAGAAGCCCTGAGCATTGACCATAGTGGCTGGGGCTTCTGGGATCTTAAGTCCACAAAGATCTGGGGACCCACAGGTTGAGAACCACTGCCCTAGATCCACAAGGGCATGGGATTAAGGGAAGCAGGAGTGTGATTAAGTATGGAAAGGGAGCCAGGGGGTCGTAATTATATAACAGGGCGCTGCTTCTCCAGGAAGGGAAAATAAAAGCAGGCCTGGTGTGATAACTGAAGCCCCTGTCAGAGCTGCTGCTGCTGAGCAGCAGCTGTTGGTCCCTGTGGCTCTGGCTGGAGATGAGTCCTGTAGCTCAAGAGCTTCCCCTGCTGCCATGGACCAAGCAGGCTTGGACGTTCCTCTGCCTGCTCCTTTAGAGCAACAGGGATCCGATTCTGAAGATGCCTTGGAGCCTGTGCCAATCAGCCCACAAACAAGGCGGAGACTCAAGAGAGCTGAGCAAAGGGAGCTTCCTTGATTAAGTTCAGGAAGCAGTGACTGGCCACACCTGTGTCTTGGGCTATATAACTGCCTGCTTGCAAGCTTTCCTTTGCTTGTGGCAAACTTCTTTCAAGCCCTCCTCTTGCCTGGTCCTTGGTCCCAGCTACCTTGAATTGATCTCTTGGCCCTTCACTTTTGGAACCCTGACTATGGCTTTTGCTTGACACTTTGGTAAATGAACTCCCTAGTTTAAAGTGCTTGCTTGTCTCCTACTGGCTGGGCTTTGCTGGCTCTCACACTCCCTTCTCTGGGCTGGCTTGCGGCCCAGGTCTCTGACCTTGACACCTGATCTGTCACAGCCCAGGCTGGCCCAGATCTTCACATGACATCACTGAATATAGAGCAGTTATGGATCCACGTCCCTAAGTTACAAGTGCATAACTGTAATACAGAATGCCAGCTATTGCTGTTGTTATATTTATTTGTATCCTGCATTTTTTCCAGTCTGGAGCTCAAGGTGACCTACAAAGGTTAAAATAGATACAGCTAAAAGTTTGTGTCATACATTTTTCTAAAAAAATTAACTGAATTGTCAATAGAATTAAAAATAATTTTAATTGAAAAGAAGAACAACAAATAGAAACTGCACAACACAGGAGAGGCTCTTTCTCTGTGAGGAATCAACTCTCAAAGGCCTACAAAATAATAGCAAGAATGCTAGCCCATCTAACTTCTCTCGGAAGGGAGTTCTAAGACCCTCTCCCTTGTTCCCACCAGCTGTTTTGGTGAGGGTGGTGGAACAGAGAGAAGGGCCTGACCAGAAGATCTCAAGACATGGTCATACTCATATAGTGAGTTACAATCCTTTAGATAGCCAATGACCATGCTGACTGGGGGGTTCTGGGAGCTGTAGTCTAAGAAAATACCTTTTGCATGCTGTAGCCTTCGAGTTCCGTCCCAGTAACCAAAATCACTGACCTGTTAGGACTTCCCGTGCTTAAGAGGCCTGCATCTGCAGATTGCTTAGCATTATCCAGACGTTCCTTAACACTGGAGATCTGAAAGTTCTCAGATGCTTCTGCTTTCAAAATGCTTTTGAAACTGAATTGAATTACCTAGTTTTAAAAAAGGAAGCTGCCATATACAGTCTCACATGTTTATCTCCCTTTCATGCTATTTACACTAGGGGTAAGCAGCCATAGAGGGTCCAGGAGCAGGACTTGCCCATTTTCCATTATCCTAGGTCCTCCACTGGGAATACCTATCCATATTTCCAGTCTTCATTGAAAGAAGCCTATTTCAGGACCTAAGGTGTAGCACCTCCTAGAGTTTTCTCTATTTGGGGGCTGACTTTTTAAATCATTTATTTAGCAATGTCATATTTTGGATTGTAGAAGTAAGGGGGTCTTTGTGCCAGAGGCGTATCAAGGGTGGGACAAGTAAGATATGTGCCCTGGATGTCAGTGCCAAGGGGCACAAAAAAGCCAAAGATTTTGTGGAGGAGGAGGAGGAGGAAGCAGCCCCTCAGGTAGGGGCACACCTTCCATGCTTGCCCTAGGTGCCGTTTACCCTAGACACTCCTCTTTGTGCTACCTAGTATATGTAGCATAAAATGGAGATGGACATCTGATGCTGTATATGGCAGCTTTCAATGGGGGCCTTGAACCACACCCAGGGCCGCCCAGTTCCCTTTCTTGGTCTGAGCTGTATGGGAAAAAACTGTGCAGGATCTTACACAGCTTTCCCTGGAGATGCTAAAGATTAATCCTGGAACCCTCCATACAGAACACATGTATTCTACCGGTGAGCTATAGTCCTTTCCCTAAAATATGTATCCTTTCTACTACCTTATCAGCTTGTGCCCATATATATTGCAACCTCCCCTTCCCTCCTCTCAACCAAAATAAAGACTGTGCAGTTCAAATTGAACAGAAGCATGAGATATGAACGGCTTAATGAAATTCTATATTCCTTAGCCGAATGCAGCTCAGGCCCGTCACTCCTAATTATACATTGTCTAACTTTCCTATTGAGCTCACTTCTTTTTGTTCCTTTCTGGCTTTGATGTACTAATGAGAATAGGAATATTCCAGCCACCACAGTTCTCTCTTCCTTTCTATTCTTTGGCTCTTTTAAGATTTAAATATTTCTCTGGCTATTCTTTTTAATATGATTTTTATCCTTGCCACAGTTTGTGAGCAGATAAGAGTCTTTCTGAAGCAAAAATGAATGTAAGATCCCATACAAAAAGATGAATGACTAGAGGCCAATATAGGGTGGTCACTTAGCCCTCCCCCAAGCAGGGAATGGCACACTGAAAGGGGAGATAAAAGTAGACACAGATTTCCATAAAATCTGCATAGGCTGCTTTATATGTATGGATGAAAATGTAGAAATAGTTTCTGTGATTTAAACAGAAATGCAGTGCATCTTATCTTAGTGGCAGTGTGTGATTTGATGTATATCCACTCTGCACGAAGATAACTTGATACCACTTTAATATATTGTGGCTGCAACTAATGGAATCCTGGGATTTGTAGTTTGGGGAGGTATTTAGATTTCTGCCCTCTAGTCTACCTCACTGAGCTACAGTGCTAGAACTCTCCAACAAAGAATTCCAAGTACCTCCCCAAACTACAAATCCCAGAATTCTATAGGATGGAGACATAACAGTTAAAAGTCGTCTCAAACTGCTACAACCATATAGGGTGGATACATCTCAGTTCGGTGTGCTGTAGATGTACAGCTTTGAGGATGCTGTTCTTCATTCCAATGGTTGTGTTTAAACTACACTTGGACTAGACAATCTTTCAGACAGAGAACGACTTCAAACTGGAGATTTAATTCCTGATGTGATTGTCCCCATGTATTAATTTTTTACATCTTTTACACTCATGTAAAACAATTTAGCACTCATGTCAATACCTCACCAACAAACAGAGACAAGGATTGCAACTGGAAGTAGCGGCAGGAGATGATTCAAATAAAAGCTGTCCATGTTGTACAGATCGCTCTGGCCTCTGAGGGAGAGAAGAGCAGCCAGGCATAATTCCATTGGGCGTTGCCCCCAGTGGCTGGTGAGAGGGCCTTACTCCACATTTTAACTGCCACTGCTCTGGTCTTTGAGGGAACTAGGAACAGCTAAGTGTCAAATTAATGATTTCTGAGGCAACCTTGGAGCATTTTTGATTGAAGGACGGAGTATAAAAATTCTAAATAAATAAATAAACAGGATTCCCCCCCCCACCGTGGTGTAATCTCCTACAAGATGGTGGACTCTTGGTCAAAGTCTAAGATAAAATGGGTATACTTTTGCAAGTGTTTTTGTGCCTTTCTCTAAAATGTGCAATACAGACAGTAAAAAACAATGGTGTGGGGGGGTATGTGGTCTCTCAGTGTCACACTGAAAACCAGATTTCTAAGGTAGGGTTGCCAGGTCATGAACATCCTGAGTCTTAAGATTTCAGGGCCAGATCTTGAAATGTAGGGATGACATCATCGTGATTTCACGATGGGTCTGGTGATGCTGCAACAGACAACCCCTGGTTATGTCATTAAGCATGGTACCTCAGGTGTCAACCATAGTTGCCCAAAGTGGGCCATTCTAACAAAAAAGGCACATACACACTTTTCAAAGCAGTACTCTCTCCTTGAGATCTCTCCTCCAGAAAATTCAGCAAAGTGGGGCAGACTCTTGAGACATGGCTGTGAGATCTGGGGTCCCCATTCCCAAGGGAGTTGCAAAATTCTTGCCATGCTGAGATGATCAGTTTCACACAAAATCTCAGGAACCATGAAATTTTCTTATATCTCTCCTTCAGACAAAAGACCAATCTCTGTATAGTGGGATAGATGGACACCCTAGGCCTGTCAGTGTGATATAGATCCTGTTGCTCCAAGGCAGCTGGTTAATTCCATGTCAGTGAAGTGGTGAATCCACTCTGGGTTCTAGTCTGAACTTTAAATGAGCATGGTAACATGCTGAATCCCAAAACAAGCACCCAGGCATCTTGGGGGGTGAACCTGCAAAGTCTGCACTAAAATCAAGAGCAGATTCATCAGCCAACTGACATAGAACTCATCAAACTCTACCCTCTGACACATTGCATCTCGTTGTCTTCTAGTGGCTTTACCAAATTTTAATGAAGCTATAGTAAAAAGTTTAGTTGAAGATTTATCTATGAGGGAAATATTTACCATGAAGTAATGATAGCTATCCACAATTAAATATATTTGTCTTTGATCTAAATTATATTATGCAGCTGCAAGTTACCCAACCCTACTTGACAGATTTGTGGATAGGATTACTGAGATAATATGTATATATTGCACAGTTAGCAAAACCTCAATATAAATGTTAAATCCTCTTATCAGTAAACAATTGGCTCTGTAGAGAGTGACAGAAGTGGGGGTCAACAAGGCCAGCCCCTTGTCCGGTGCCGGAATGCAGGAATCACACTACTGAAGTATCTCTGATATATGTTCATCCAACCTCTGCTCAAATATTGCCGACCAAGGAGAGGCCAAGACCTCAGAAAGCTAAAGCAGTTGTTAACTGCTATCAAGTCACCTTTGACTTATGGCAACCCTATGAATGGGAGATCTCCAAGTAACCCTATCATCAGCAGTCCTATTTCAGGTGTTACAGATTCTGAGCTGTAGTTGAGTGTGATTGAGTCTATCCACTTGTAATGTGGTCTTTCTCTTTTCCTACTACCTTCTACCTTACCCAGTATTATTGTCTTTTCTAGTTAGTCATGTCTTCTCATGATATGTCCAAAACATAACAGCCATCTTGGTTTCTAGGGAGAGTCTAGGATTTATTTGTTTTAATAGACATTTATTTGTCTTTTTGGGAATCCATGGTATCTAGAACTCTCCCCCAACACCACATTTCAGTTTTTTCATCATACAGCTTTCACAACCATATATAGAAGTCAGAAATACAATAGCATGGATAATCCTTGCTCACTACTCTTCCCCACTAGTTTGTGGAGTGCCTTCCAACCTGGAAGTTTCATTTTCTAGCACTGTCTCTCATTTCATTTTGGATTGTCTGTCCCTCTGTAAACAGGCCTACATCCTTCTAGTTTTAACCCACTCACTGTATATAGCTACAGAAGAAAGTGGTTTTCTAATGTGGAATATATGGTGGACCCTCCATATAAGCAACCTCCAGATCTGTGAATTTAAGTGATCATGGAGTGCCATGCGAGTGATGTATTTAAGTCTTTTACGCCAAGTCTCAAGTCAAGTCTCAAGTTGAGTCTCAAGTCCTTGCACGATACTTTCAAGTCAAGTCTCAAGTCTGGGAGCCAACTTTATACCCCAACCTGTATTCTAGAATTTCTGGACAGAGGCGAAAGTCTATTTTAACAATTTAAGTAGAATTGGTCTTCTACTTTTGTGATTTTGCCATCTGCAGCTTTGGAAGTGGGGAATAAGATCCTTCTTATTGCCCATTATTGAAGCTTCAAGAACTTTAAAAGGAAGGATCCTTCCTCCTCAAGACCACTGCCTAACACATTTCCTGTTCCCCTCTGACATATGTGCCCTGCACTCTGGGCACGAGTCTTGCCTTCTGCTTATAGGAAGAGTTTTAGAAAACTCCTCCTATATGTAGCAGAGACAAGCTGCTGAGCAGACTTCAATCCCTCTTCAAGCCCATTGCCTAACCTATTTGCTTTTCCCTCAGAGAAATGTGTCCAAACTTTGGGTTTGAGACAGATTGTCAAGTGACCAGTAAGTTGTAAGATTTCTGGATGAATGGGTTATGTTACTGAACCAAGTGCAGCAAGTCAGTCACTAAAATTATGCAAGTCTCAAATCGAATAGAGTCAGTATGTAATTTTTGGCGAGTCAAGTCAGAGTTGAGCAATTGAACTGACTTAAGTCTGACTTGAATCGAAGTCTATTGTCTGGAGTCTACATCACTGTGCCATGCCCTATACCTAAAATGGTGGTGATACATGCACAGACCTGCTGAAGTGTTCATATACACTTCACTGCCATTTAATAAAGTGGGACATGAACATTCACATTTTTTCCCATTCTTGGGGGGGTTGTGGGACAAAATTCCTGCAGATATGGAGAGCCCTCTGTATGCTTCTCTTTAGGGCCCCACCTTCTTTTGTTGGGGAATTAATAATACATTTGTTTTAGCTTTTTTCCAAAAGTGGATTCCTTATTTATTTAGTGCACTGCATCTTTTTCAGTGGCTGCTCATATATCCCTAGAAAAGGAAGAGACAAAATGAAGAAGTTCAGATCATGGGCATTTCAGCTGTGGAGACCTGACCTTGATTTAGTTAGCAAGCCTGCAGAGAGAATTATTTAATCAATAGTCAGCCATGAAGGATCCATTGCACAAATGCTCAATTGCAATGAAAGAGCGAAACACATTTCAGGAATGGTCTCTTTGAAAATTAAGGTTAAAAGCAAACTCGTGACACAAGCCTGGGAATCACTCTATTTCTAATTGAAAGCATCACTGCTAACTCAGAAGTGATGGAAAATTCTAGCCTTTGGGTTTATCTCACCAGAGGACTCAAAATATATAAATTAATGGGAAGGCAGAGGGGAAATGCCCTGAGGTGATGCAAGGAAGAAAAGATCTAAATGCTTATACCGGAATGTAGATCATGTCTCTTTTGCTAGGCTGTAGGCAAGTTTTGCAAACCGTAAAAAGAAGCCAACTCCTGGCCAGGGCTAACAGCTGCAAGAGGAAATGGTCAATCAGGTTAAGTGGTCTCACCTCTGTATGCCAACATCCTTAAGAGGCATATTTGAGTGCTTACCCCCCAACCCAATTTAATTGAGGATCTTTGACTTGAAAATAATGTCACCATTAGAGCTCTGAATATGACCCCAGTCTCTGTACCAGTTTTCATAACCATTTCAAGAGCTTATTTCATCTGGGCACCATATTGCTCATGATTAAATTAGCAAGAAAGCTGCAGAAATGAAGAAGAGATGTGAGTAATCCTACCAACATACTGGGGCTTTCACCCTCTCTCAGTTCAGGCAGTTTGAAAGTGACTGTGGCCATTTCCACACTAGACTGTTATAGTGCTATTGTTCCACTTTCAACATCCTATGGAATCCTGGGGTTTGCAGTTTGGGGAGGGGCCTGAAAGGCAGAATCACATTGCACATTTTCTGGGATATTCTTTAGCTTGAAAATGAAGAAAAATGGGTCATATTTGGTGTGTAAGTTGGGAACCTGAACACTGCCTTTCTGAATAAATTCTGGACCTCACAGTTGTCCCAAGACATTTCGCTGCCTCAGGCAAAGAAATAGAGGACATATCGTCTTCCAGTCAATGTACAGAAGCCAATTGGACTGTACATATAATATAAATGCTTGTTCCCCTTATTCTCAACATCAATCAATTATTCTCTGCTCAAGTTCAGGAGACAAGTTTTTTTTTAATTCTCAACAACAACCAAATCCCCCTGTAGTTTATCAGAGAAGAATACAGAAAACCAGGTTGCACAGTCCTATGAAAGTTTATATGTTTGCCAGAAACTCATCTTTTAATGCATATCTCTCATGCCCTACTGCAAACATGACACCAAGGCCATTTCCGCATGAGTCCGTTATAGAGCGATGATTCCACTTTCAACCTCCTATGGAATCCTGGGGTTTGCAGTTTTGGGAGGAGCCACTCAGCCCCTCCCGAAACTGCAACCCTCAGGATTCCATAGGAGGTTGAAAGTGGAATCATCGAGCTATAACAGACCCATGAGGAAATGGCCCAAGAGTGCAGTACTAGCCGCAGATATCAAATCACTGCATTTGTACAGGTTTTTTAGACTCTGTGCAGACTCCAGACTCTTTCTTAGGCCCTTTCTGCTCCACTCTCCCAACCTGCCATAGGGACAGAAGAAGAATAGGACTGCAACAACGCTTATGCATGATGTCATCACAGTCCCATCCTTCTCCCATCTGCAGGCAGTGTGATAATGCCACAAATCATTGATAGGTTTTCCCCATTGATGACCAGTGATGGCACCACCATTGTAGATTTACCTTGTTTGTGGAGGCCCTGGAAGCACAATGGTTATGCTTCCTGCCTGAGCACAGCCTGGGAAACTACCTGGTTGTGCTGCAGCAGGAAAAGGCATGTCCATTGCACTTCCTGGAACACCAGGGCATCCAGTGAAGAGGGGAGCACTCCTGTTGTACTCCCCTCCCAACAGAGCCAATGCTAGGACCCACAACAGATGTCTCCATGATCAGGCAAGGTGCAGAAAGGGCCTTATTCTATTCTTATCTATAGAATTCATGAGACCTCATCAAGTGACAAATCTCAGGATCCTGTAGAATGCAGCTATGGCAGTTAAAATTGTAGGAGAGTACTACAGTGGGGTAGTGAGAAAGAGACCAATGCAAAGAACTTGACATTTGTCAAGGACAGGTATTATTCTTTTTTAAATAATTCTTTACATTCCTACTGGGCTGGAACTTGTAACAGATCAATGTCTTCCAGGCTGCTAGAGTGAAAATTATGGAGGTCTTCTGTAATTGTTAATGATTGTGTAGAAAAGGAAATTTCAGCAAGGTATTGCTTGTTACCTAGTTGTGTGGCAAACAAGGCATGTTGAATTCCCTTGTCCTCATAGCTATTAGAGATACAGGCACCCTCTCCAGTTTTCACTCTGGTAACCTTACTAGTTTTCTGTTGTAGTGAATGCAGAAAGCATGCATGGGGGCAGAAGGCATGCCCATGGCATGCAGCTTTCTCCTCAATATCTTACTGCCTACTCCCAGCATCTGCTGCCTGGAGCAATTCTTTTAGGGATGGGCCAACCTAATCCTCGAATCCTTGGCAGGGATTCAAGATTCAGGAATCCAAATGCCTGTGACCAAGTAGGCAAACCGAATCTTTCGAATCCACCACCCAAACAGTTTGTTGCAGATTCGGACACCTGAAAACCTGGCAGACCAGGACGCCTAAAAACTTGGAAGACTAGACACACAAAGGGACATGGCAGGTAGGTGAATTTTTCCCTTGGAGTAATAATGGCGTTTGCTAACAATTTCACAAATTACATCTAGGGTTGTATTCTAAGATATTTAAATTGAACATTTCATTTTGAAGTTCAGCACTTGACTGGAAGCTAGAGGCTTGAGATTTCAAGGACAGCTGAAACATTCCTTTGCATAGCTCACTTGCAAAGCTCTTTCAGGCACAATTCTGGGGTTTCTAGTTTTACAAGGTGTCACAGCCTTCTCTGCCAAAGTGTGCTGGTGCATCATCAAACTACAAACCCCAGGATGCCAGAAGGAGCTATGCAAAGAAAAGCCAGTTTTGACCCAGATTATCTCTGTGCTGTAGTGTTCCTGTTTACACAGGCAGGAAAATGTGGGATTAATCCACATTTTCCTGCCTGTGTACAAAGGGCCTTCATGACATTTTCAGTCTGGGAAGATCCTGAGGCAAAACTATGACAATTGTCCTGGCCACATTTCTTCAGAGGGAGGTTTATCTTTGCCTAGGCTTTTGATAAGACTGAGAGAGCATGTCTTGCCCAAGATTATCCTTCTTTCCCTTGCTTTTTAAACCCTTTTTAAGAAAAAGATTTGAAAGATTCGAGAAATTCGTGAGATTCATGGATTCCCAGAACCTTCTGGAGATTCGGATCCAGAATCAGCTTCGGAAAATTCTGGATTCGTCCCATCTCTAAATTCTTTCACTTTTCCTTTTAGTAGGGCCAGCCTTGCAAAGGTCTGACATGCAAGAAGGCAATATGAAATTAAGTTATGGTGCTGGTTCTTCTGGTACAGTACCACACTGAGAGTAAATTTCAGTTACATCAATAATGCAGCACTGTACAAAGTTGCAGTATTACTCTATTACTATGTTAGGTTCCCTTTCCTCTGGCGTGGCCACACACCTTGGTGGTACATTTCTACAGCCAATTAATGGCCAAGGGAGGCACCCAGGTACCACAGTAGGACAGCTGGGAAAAAGCAAAACCTCTCATCTTGGCAGGCTTCCAGTGCCATGTGTGTATTGTGCTGGAGTTCTGGAGGCGCAAGAGCTGTCCTTTTCAATTGGTTGCCCAACTGCAGGTAAATGGTGCCTGCATGCTTCACCACTCTCTCTGTCACTTATTTGTTGTTGGGATGAGCCTCAACATCATCAAACTGCAGCTGCATAGAAAAGAGAGTGTTGTGCAAGGAGGTATTGGATATCTCCTTCTACAGTGTCTATTTAAATTCATAAACTAGCATCACTGAGAGTTATGCTGGCATATGATACCAAGAAGGTTCCAGCTAATACCATCATCTGTACTTCATTGGAAGCACACCTTGGTGAGCCGGCTAATCAGAAAGCATAAAAATAACGGTGCAAACTTGTAAAGCTCACTGCATCTTCATTGGGCGAAGATATTTTTAAAAAATCATGTGGGAAGAAAAATGATGTCGTTAGAATGACAGGTTTGCATCTTGCTTCTTTGGAATGTTATAAAGAGAGAGTCTATGCAGACAGAAAATTCCTTCTTTCCCACTCCAAAAAGAAAACAGAGAAGTAACTAGGAACAAAGACAGTTAAAGAAGGAAATAAAATTTCTATTCATTTGCTGCCACAAAGTCCCTTGTCATTTTGACTTTCATTTCACTCAAGTGTCAGGATTCACAGGATTACTTTCCTTTGGGATAACAAAGAATAAGAAATTGAGGCTGTGCTTGGAGTTATATCATTGGACTAGAAACTGCAGAAATCGCCAAGCCAATGTGGCCTTTGGACTATGTGACAATCTTTGTGGAAGATTTCAGAGGAAGCTATAACCAGGCAGAGAAAGGATATAGCTTTCCTTTTCTTTGAAGAGAAATAGTAAAGGGTAAGCTTTCCCCCTCAACATTTCTAATTAAAAGCTAAATGTTCCCCTTCAGCTGTCTGAAGATCTCTCATTAAAGTTCAGTGTGTTTAACACTGGCTGAAACTAAAGAGGTACAAGAGAACAGCATGGAATTCATTGAAGTTTACTATTGTGTAACCCTGGATGGGACTACTGCCATAGTTTTCCTAATGCATAGCAGAGCCGCTGCTCCTATTAGTCTTGATGAGGTGTTCACCTCAGGTGGTGGGAGGCACTTTGCTTTCTGTCCTGGGCAGTGATAAATTGTGTATTGTTGGCTTAGGTAGCTTTGGACTCATTTTCTGGGTGCTGCAAACAAGATGAAGACCCACCAAACCTGGATTTTCTGTGAGCTAAAACATTAGTTCTATAATCCCACGGTGTGTTTCCTCTGGTTTGTTGGTAACAAGGAAAAGCTGATAATCTACCTTTGGGAATGGTTCCATGAAAAGAAAACCAGGACTATGAAACAGAAAGATGAAGGGAGTAATAAGAAAAGGCTGGAACAGCTGCTTTTTTGGACTATAATTCCCAAAATGCCCCAGCCACCAATGACAATTGCTGGCTGGAGACTTCTGGGACTTGTAGTCTCAAAGTAATTTTGCCACCTCTGGAAATAAAGCAGGAGTATTCCTTTTAACCAGCTTCCCATGAATACTATGAAGGCAAGTGATTCTTCTTGAAGATAACCTAGCATGTGGAAAGTCCTTCCAATTAAAATAAACTTTGAAAATGAGAGCTTAACCTGGAACTGTCCTTGTCTAATTGTGAAATAATACAGAACTAATTAAGATGATCCTTCACAAGGAAACAAGTAGAACTAAGTCGAGAAGAGATGCTTTGCATCTTCCTGTTTTACTTTACAGTTGCTGAGGAACAAAGTGGACATTTAAAATTCCAGCATCAGGGGGAACATATCAGAAATCTGATTTTAAAGTCAGCTCTTGCATCTGAAGCTTCAATCCAACCATTAGTCCTAAATAAAGAATGCCCACTGAATCAATGGGAGTTTGGTAAATTCCATTGCTTTAGTGGATCTAGTCTAGTTAGGATTAATAATTGATTTTAGCACAGGGGTGGCAGCCGTTCAGCCCTTCAGATATTGCTAGACTACAACTTGCAGCAGTCCTAGTCAGTGTAGTAAATGGTGATGAAAGCTGGGATTTGTAGTTCAAGAACATTTGGAGAGTTACGTGATTCCCACCCCTAACTTAGGCCATAGTCTTTATTCTCCTGTGTTTTGATAACATTTACCAGAATTATTTTGCTGCTTGGCTTTAATTGTAAAATAAAAATAGTATTTTCCCTGTCTGCTCTTATTGCATGATGTAAATCACATGTTTTTCATGTCATAGAGTCATAGAATCATAGAGTTGGAAGAGACCACAAGACCATCCAGTCCAACCCCCTGCCATGTAGTAACCCACATCAAAGCACTCCCGACAGATGGCCATCCAACCTCTGCTTAAAAACCTCCAAAGAAGGAGACTGCACCACACTCTGAGGCAGTGAAGGGGGCCGCTGTGTCCCGCTAAAGCAGCATATTCCACTGCTGAACAGCTCTGACCATCAGGAAGTTCTTCCTGAGATTTAAGTGGAATCTCTTTTCCTGCAGTTTGAATCCATTGCTCCTTGTCCTACACCCTTTTTTGCACCTTACCTTTTCACGGTGCTGGGGTGCGGGGCTTGTGCGAGCAGCCTCCGGAGAGAGGCTCTCACTTCTCTGCTTCTTCAGCTCCGCACAAGCTTCCTGCTCGTGCGAGACCCCTGTCTCTTCCTTTCTCAGTGCAGCCTGGGACCTCCCAGGCTGCACTGAGACAGGAAGCACAATCAGCCCAGTTCACAATCAGCCAGGTAAGTGCGTGCGGGGCCCCGAGAGATGCGCGACCATGCAGCATTTTTGGCTTCAAGCCAAAAATGAAAAAATGCGTGCGTAGTCTGCATCAGGCTCTTGAGCATCGTGCAACTATGAGTGCGTTGTGTGAACCGCTCCACACATGTGTGTGATGCTCAAGGGGCCCTTTCACATCAGAAATGCCATGCGAAAAGGGCCCTAGTCTCTGGAGCAGCAGAAAACAAACCTGCTCCCTCCTTGGCATGACATCCCTTCAAATATTTAAACATGGCTATCATGTTCCCTCTTAACCTTCTTTTCTGCAGACTAAACATACCCAGCTTCCTATACCACTCCTCATAGGGCATGGCTTCCAGACCCTTCACCATTTTGATCACCCTCCTCTGGACATGCCCCAGCTTGTCAATATCCTTCTTGAAATGAGGTGACCAGAACTGGACACAGTATTCCAGATGGAGTGTATTATGTTATGTACTGATATCTTTTGGGAAGACATGGGTAGGTGTCTTTATGCATCTAGCCGGCACCAAACAGCTGCCTGTGAGCTGAAATCTGCAAGATCCATTCAACTTAGCTAAATATCAGCTAGGGACCAATCAATTTTCAGTAGCCTTTTGAAAATTACTGTCTGCCTCAATAGTTGCCAGTACAAGTTTTCCTTCTTCCACTTGCCCAAAGAAACAAATACCCTTGACAGTTAAAAAAAGGGGGGGGGAGAAAAAAGTGTACAGCATCTTTTAA
Source organism: Iguana delicatissima (assembly GCA_948472985.1). Classification (NCBI taxonomy): domain Eukaryota; kingdom Metazoa; phylum Chordata; class Lepidosauria; order Squamata; family Iguanidae; genus Iguana; species Iguana delicatissima. Next base: position 155,231 of record CAOKZL010001771.1, on the reverse strand, counting down.
GACTGATTTATTTTAGCATGAGCTTTTGTAGATCTTAATCCACTTCCTCAGATTCACTAGTGGAGTACAAAAAACACAGGGATTTAAACAGTTACATATCTGTCAGGGTAAGATCAGAATGTAATAGGATACAGCAAAATCCAAAATCCACACAGCAGTGACACATTTATTGGGCCGACTAAAATGCACAGAATATATCATGTAAGCTTTCAAAGTTTTACTGGATTCTTCATCAGAAAAAGATGTTAAAATCATACAGGAGAAATAAAGTTAAGTGTTAGGAGTCACAGGCCTACATTCTCTCAGATGTTAGTTCTGAATACAGAAAGACGCAAGATGTGACACTGGCCACAAACCTTCAAAGAGCTGCATAAGAAGCCACAGTCTGTTAAGCAGCTGGCCTGTTAGTCTTGAAGCATCAAACCAATACCATTTGCTTTGACGCCTTAGGACTAATAGGCCAGCTGCTTCTGAGCCAGTTGGCTGAAAGTAAGAAACTTTTCTGAAGAGAATTCTTCTGTTACATGTGCAGTTATGATGTGAACCTGTATATTAATATGTGTACTGTGCCAAGCAATCATTATCTCTGATCATAATTGTCAAAATGTGGAGATCTGGGTCAGCCAGGGCTGTGACTGATCAAGCCTGCTTTTCTTCTCCCTCCCTGGAGAAGCAGCACCCTTTTATATGATTACCACCCCCTGGTTCCCTCTCCATACTTGGTCACCCTTCTGCTTTCCCTAAGCCCACAACCCTTGTGGATATAGGGCAAAGCGTTTTCAGGTTTACCCCAATTGAAAGTGTCAATTGTGGTAGCGTTTGTAACTGAGCTCAAATTAAAGAGACACTGTATGGAGGCTGCTCTTTAAAAAATAGAATAAAATCTTTATTAAACAAACTAACAATAGAAAGGTATTTGTCAATTAAACATTATCAAATAGAAAAGCACTTCCAGCTCTTAACAGGCAAGCACTTCCCCAACTCTCTCTCTTTTCCTCTCTCTCTCTCTCTCTGAAGGAATTCTTTCTCCTTTCAAACTCACAGAAGGAACTCTTTTTAAACCCTGTTTCTGTTATTTTTCTGTTCTGCTGACTCACCCACCTAACCCCTCCCTCTGACTAATCTGGATTCTTTAGTCAGTGAACCAATCAAATTAAAATCCCCTCTCTTGCTAGGGAAGGTGTCCTGACTACACCCCTCCCCAGAGTTTGTCATAATACTTTGCTGATGGATTAGAATTTGTGATATATGCCAGTCTATTACAATTTATGATATATCCCAATATTTTTTCCTTTCATTTTTTTTCCCTTCTAGAACAGCTACTTGAATGTCCATGACTGCACATGTAGCAAAGTTAAAATCCTCTGCCACTAGTTTGAGAGTACTCCCTTTTTTAATACCAGTTTCATGTCCGTTTATCTTCTTGAAGTAAGAGGGGAAATCTGGTAAAAGAACTGGAGATGCTATACTGTGGGGCTGGATCTAGGTCAGATTGACAAATTGGGGAGGCAACTTGGCTTGTCTTCTGCTCTCAAAAATGCTCCCCTCAGAAATTCTGGTGGCTGATCATGACCCTAAACCAGGGTAAGGGAAAATGCAGCTGATGGACCATAGTCATCCTACAGGACTGAGTAGTTTATTCCAAATGCCCCCAAACACAGCTTAAGATATGGGGGCAGTTTCACAATATTTACCATGTATGTGTGCACATGCGCGCTCGCACACACACTCACACACACACACAGGCTATTTAGGTCCAGGACATCCTTTTTTCCCCAAAAAAGGCAACACAGAAGATGATACTTTCTATTGGGGGGGAGGTCTCTCTTGTGCCCAAAATGGCCCAAAGGGAGCTGAAAGCCTGGCAAAATAGGGAGATATTAGGATGCATTTGGATTCAAAATATTCAATTGAGGGCAGCCTGTGGTAGGCCTCTGAAGTGGAATTGCTTCTGCTAGCTGCACCAGAAAAGATTAGCAGGCCGTGTTGGTAAATCAAGGATCCAACTGTATCCAGAAAAAGAAATGTATTTCTCTTCCCCATCCTGAGATACTAGAATCTGAACAGAATGGGTGCCCTGAACCAAGAGCTTGTACATTCTAATATAGTTTGCCAAGGCTGCCTATTCACTACTGCAAAGTGCATGTGTTGGAAAAGCTCCATGAAGCTAACCAATTCAATAGAAGTTTTGACCATAGCCTAGCCATTGGTTGGCCACGCACAGCCTCCTGCAAGTTAAAACTGCCCCCGGTCTTTGCTACATAACTCATTTCCCAGTCTTTTGACATTGGAAGGAAAAAATATACCATGTAACCTTCGTAGCTTGTTCTTTTGCAAGTTACCCTAGGGTCAGGATTCACAAATAAAAAGATGCAAGTTTTTTTTTCTTTTTGGGGAAAGGGGGGCAGGATTAGTGCATGCAAAGCTCCTTTCACCTCCGAGATCTCTAAACCCATAAATATTTTTCTCACCAAGACTTACAATCACTGCTGAGCTCCATGAGACTAACCTTAAGTAAGGAGCAAACTATAATTTACGTCAAGCCCTCCAAATGTTTTGGACCACTCTCAGAAGCCTTAGTCAGCAGAGGCATAGGTACTGTGGGAGTTCAAAGTATCTGAAGGGTACTTTGGACTTCCAGTGGTTCCCTACTTATGCTTGCAATGAAACACACAATTCCTGACAGTGGCAGCTGTGTCTTCCATGACAATGGGGAGGTGAACCTACCCTGGACTTCAGTCTGAACTTTAAAGGTGATGTCCAGGGTGCTGAATCTATATTGGAATGGAAGCCACCACTGGTCTTACGTACTATGGCATTGGGTAGGTGTTACCAAATTTGGAATAAATGTAGAAAGTTTTTTTTTCCCTCCAAGGTCTATCAGATTGATTGATTGATTGATTGACTGACTGACTAAATAACTGACTGATGGCCTATAATTTCCATAGTCCAATCTGTAGATCATGCTTGGTAATACTGATGGAAGTGGTAGGCCAAACCAATTGGAGGTCTACAGAGTCCCCATCCTTGTTTTAATTCCATGCTGTGGGACCAGTGGAAGCATTGTGAGCATATGCATGCATGCATGTGCACACACATAAATAAACTCACACAGATTTATAACTAGATTGAGAGTAAACCCACTGCTGACACTCATGAAAATGTCTCTCTGAGTTCAAATAATAGTTTAAGTAGGGGAATTTTCATCAGGTACACAGGACTGGAGTAAATGACTATAAAATACTGTATTTCAAATCACAGTCTCTTGGCCTCAGAGGAAGGCTAAGGCAACCCTCCTCTGGACAAACCCCTGTGACAGGTTCACCTTTTGCCTCAAATCAGAAATGACTTGAAGACATATTACAATAACCTGACCACGATCCTCCTACTGTCTTTCATGGTTGCTGCTAAAGTTTTGTTTAAAAAGAACAGTACTCGCCATGCTGTCTGTTTTTGTGAGATGCAATTGGGTCATTGGTTTATTTAAAATTATATGGTGATACGTTACCACAATCTGGGACAGTGCCTGCCCTTTCTTTCCTAACTGCACAAACAAGAAATTTATTTTCTTTGGCCTAAATTTAGTTGGCTGCATCCTGCTGAAACTCAAAACGATATTTCTTTTTGGGTTTGTTTTCTAGGCAAGTCACTTTGAGACTACTTTTTTGTGATGGGAAGCACGGATAAATTTACTAAATGAAAACTGCATGAAAATGAATTAAATGCCAACTCGGACCAACACACATAGCACCAAAGGCCAATCAAATTATTTTGTTGCATGAAAGAGAAAATTCCAGATGTACCTCTTCCCATCCCTGGTAGTAAATATACAATAATAATAAATAAATCAGAAATTTGTTGCTTTTTGAGGACATTTAGTATCTGCTTTCTGACTAGGACATTGCCCCACTCTGCCTAATGGTAGAACCAGCTCTGATTAACTATTTACCAATTGGTAGCAAGCAGCTCTTGCTAATTATCCTTTCTCCCCTATGTGTTATTTCTTTTCAAGGTCTCCAGAACTATTTTATTTGAGCCAGCTAATTTAGATGTGGCCATTTGGTACATTTTTTTTACACAGCCTGCTATAATAGATTTTAAATGCTATAATGTTCCCTCATCCGGTCCAGTAAGTGGACCATCTATATAGGAGTGTCTTCTTTTATTTGGTAATTTAAAACCCCATTACTTGGGTTCCTTTTATCATATGCAAATGATGTCTTTTTCCCTCTGGCAACTTGAAAGAGTCAAGGGGCTTATTTGCTATTGTAAAAGAAGAGCAAGTTAGAATAAATGGATAGCAGCCACATTTGTATTTGAAATATGTGCAGTATTGCTTTGGAAAGCTGAATCAGGATTTTGTTTGCAAATTTCATCTATTCTGAATTCAATAATCTTTTGAATGGGATTCTTAACTTGTTCAGGAGTCAAAATAGCCTTGAGAAAGAAAGCATATCCATCTAAACCATCAGTATTAAGCATGGACCCATCCTTATTTTTCTGTATTATTATTTTTCTTGTTTTATGACTTTTTAAAAAATAAAGTCATAAAACAAGAAGGGAGGAGGGGAGCAGTTAGCTAATGAATATGTGCCATCACTGCAGATGAATGGATCTACAGAGTTTTTTGTAGCTTGCAGACACAAGGCAAATCCTGTACCTCTGTTTCATAATGTACATAGGTAGTGAAGTTTGCATTATATTTTATAATGCCTGGCACTCTCTTAGTGACATAAGCAAACATAATTCAAGTTTTTGCTTTTGTATTCTCTTCTTCTCTTCCACTGCTTCAGAGACCAGGACAAGGAGCAATGGATTCAAGCTGCAGGAAAGGAGATTCCACCTAAACCTCAGAAAGAACTTCCTGACAGTCAGAGCTGTTTGGCAGTGGAATATGCTGCCTCGGAGTGTGATAGAGTCTCCTTCTTTGGAGGTTTTTAAGCAGAGGCTGAATGGCCATCTGTTGGGAATGCTTTGATGTGTGTTCCTGCATAGCATGGGATTGGACTGGATGGCCCTTGTGGTCTTTTTCAGCTTTATGATTCTACGATTCTTCCCTCCACAACAAACAAAGTTCCCTAGGACTCATGGTTCTGTTGCAGTAGCCTACCTGAGTAGCCATTCTGTGGCTGGGAGAGAGCATGAGGGATTGGAAAAGCATCTGGATATAAACTGTGAGTGAGGAAAAGATTATCTCCATTACGAGCTAAGAGGTGGTCACATACACAGGAGTCCCTAGCCCCTCCCGTCTGCTGACTCATGAATATTACTACCTCACTTGACCATTGCCTTATTTGGAAGGAAGTTTGTGACTGGAAGGAATCTCAGGTTACCTGCCCTTCTGGGCCCTTCTGGAAGCTCCTGGACATTACCTGAATGGAAGGGGTCAAGTGGTCTGGGGTTAGTGGAAAAATACTGTAATAGGTGTGTCTGCGTGTCTGCTGTCTACCTGAATACTGTGATTGGTGAAAAATGCTGCAGTGGGTGTGCACACTGATCACCTGGATCCCAGATTATAAAAGCTTGGCCCAGCCTTTGCTCAGGGTTCCGAATCTCTATCGGCACCCTGCTATAGCAGAACTTTTTATATTTTTGTACTTAATAAATCTGGCCTCTAGCCTTTGAACCAAGAAACGTCTGGTCATTTGCCTGTTTTCTCAGAAAAAGCTGTCCTTCTCCAGGGCAAGAAGGTGACAGCCCATAGCCATGATGTCTTCTATTGAGATCCTGGCAGACTTTAGTAGAAGTAACTCATCTGTGTTCAGTTGTGGGATGTGGCAAGGCATTTCTCCTATCCTCTTCACACTTTCCAGCATCCACAGAATAGCTATTCAGGGGGTTATAGCCAAACCATGAGTCCTGAGAGTGATGAGTTGGGAGCCATAATACAGTTCTGCTGTGGAACTCTTTCATTATACTGGCCAACTCAGGATCTTGTCCAACATATGCCAAACTCCCAGATTCCCCCAGTCACCATTTCTCTAAGGCAGTGGTTCTCAACCTGTGGGTCCCCAGATGTTTGTGGACTTCAGCTCTTAGAAGCCCTGAGCATTGACTATAGTGGCTGGGGCTTCTGGGAGCTGAAGTCCATGAACATCTGGGGACCCACAGGTTGAGAACCACTGCTCCAAGGTCTAATACTTGATGAGCAATTGCTGCATTCTCAAAGACCATGTTAACATTATCATTAGTCCAGGTCAGAGTCGGACATCTTTTGGAGGCTGGGGATTGAACATACAGGGAGTACATATCCACTCTTACAATCAAGGAGTTGGGGAGGGGGTTTCAACCCCTTGGCTCAGTGCAAGAAGTCTGAAGTCAGAGCACCTCAAACAGATGGCTGATGATCTTCTAACTGAAGGCCTCCAATGCAGATCCCACCACAACTCTTAAGGAACTTGTTGCCTTGGCAAACTGCTCTTAGCATCAGGAAACATCTAGCAATGTTAACTGAAACTTACCCTCTAGTAACTTAAGCTCAGTAAATTTAAACCCAATCTTAGAAAAGTCACTTCTTGGATTATCACTTTCACCCTTCACAGCCAGCCAGTGGCTATGCTAGCTGGGGCAGTCTGGAAATGGTTAGTCCAAAGAAGTAACTTTTCCAAGCTCTGTCTATTCTTGTTCTCTGAAGTGGCAGAGAGCAAGTCTTTGCTTTCTTCAATGTGACAGCCTTTGGGGCATTTGGAAAGTGCTGTCATATCCTTCCAGGCTTCTCTTATACAAGTTAAATGTTCATCAAAGCATTCCTACTGAAACCAGCCGTTAAAACCAACAATGTTTCATGATACATACCATGACAAGCTATAAAATGTGGGCCAGCCAGAAGCAAAAAACTTCAAATATAGAATTGTTAAAACACACACACACACACACACACACACACACACACACACACACAGAGTGAGAAAGGGAGATCTCATATAATTCTGAAAAAAAGTGAAGCAGACACAGGTCATTTCCATACTAGCCTGTTATAGTGCTATTATTCCACTTTCAACATTCTGTGGAATCCTGGGGTTTGCAGTTTAGGGAGTGGCTTCAAAGGCCGCTCACTAAACTACAAACCCCAAGTTCCATAGGATGTTGAAAGTGGAATAATAGTGCTATAACAAGCTAGTGCAGAAATGCCCGTAATCTCTGGTTTAGAAAATCTAGAAAATGGATTACTGTCTTCTTGTGAAAATGGACTCTTTTGCAAGATTGACAGCTGGAGAGGACTCCTGTACCTTTAATCGTTGTGTAGAAGAGGAACTGTCAACAGAAGGAGATGTTCATGCAACAAGGTGACAAGCAACTCCTGCTGAAATTAGCTTTTCTGCAGTTGTCTTCCTGCTGCAAGAAGCCTTTCAGGATGTATTCCATGCAAAATTCACAGATTGTATTTTTATACAGAAAACAGCATTTTTATTTCACACAGGAGACAACATTTGCACAGAAATCTAGTATTCTTCTTGTCAGTATTTTCCATCACTCAAGAAATGTTTTTCTGCCATTTTTTAAATCATTCTTTCCATCCTTAGCTTCATTTGCTTTTTACCATCTCTTAGGGTAGTTGAAGAAAACAGAAACCAGTACAGATTTGAGCTCCCCCCACCTTTCTTTTGTTACCCTTCTGGAATGAGTCAAACAAGTCAAAAGGCAGGATTTGATTTTTTTTTTTTAAAAAAAAGGACCCAACATCCACTGAGTTTAACCAGATTTACTTCCAAATCACTAACAATAAAATTGCAGTATAGATAAATGAATAGAGCCTCATCCTGTTTTCCAGCTGTTTTGATCAAAGAGGCACCTTTCAGAATATAATTCTAGGTCATGCACACATATTTCCCCCTTAGTTTGGTGACAGATTGTTTTCCTGTCAAAGTGTTCTTTCATCCTGATGTTAAGCAACAGAGGCTCTCTGCTAATCACATCAACCACCTTCTCCTCTGAGATTTCTATGGGTGAATACCAAGAGACTTGATTATCTCTTGGGGTATCAATCTGAATTCTTTTTTAGAGCAAAGCAAAACCAGTATCTCTTAATTTCAATTCCAAATAAATTGACTGAGAAGATAAACATTTGTTTGTTAAAAAGACTTTTCTGCAAGAGGCTCTCATGGCCAAAATCAGTAGCTATGGTGACAGAGAAACCATGAAATGAGAGGGAAGAATAATTCTACCCCACTGCAAAAAAACTTAATAGGATGGCAGCGAACATATTAAGAATATCTTTCTTTCTTTTTTGTTGTTAGGGACAAACTTTTTTTTAAGGGACAAACAAGATGTGATGGTATTCATATTGTTTGGCTCTGTGTTTTTTTCAGAGTTTGGAAACATTAATTTTTTTAGACTGCAACTCTCAAAATCCACCAGACGGAATCAACTGATTTTAAATAATAGGCATGGAAGGGAGATAGACTGGGGTAGTAGCTTGAAAAAGGAGATTTAAACTGTGTGTGTATGTGCCTTCAAGTTGCCTGTCGACTTGTGGCAACCCCATGAATTTCACAGGGTTTTCTTAAGCAAGGAATACTCAGTGGTGTTTTTGCCAGTTCCTTCCTCTGAAACATAGTCTACGGCTCCTGGTATTCACTGGCAGTTTCCCATGCAAGTACTAACTAGGGCTGGCCCTGCTAAGCTTTCAAGGTCAGACAGGATCTGACACCTTAAGGGCTTTCAGGCCCTTTACTTTTAAGTTAATGACAGCACTGTGATGGCAAAACTATAAGAGCAGGAGATTTAAACTGCATGCACTCTAGGGTGCTTTTTGTGGTTCACTTTTTAACAGACTTTTAAAGAGTTTTTTGAAACAGAAAGGAATTTTAAGACTTTTTAAAACAGGAAATATCTCTTTCACAATTGACTAAGTGTTATGACTGGAATTTCGGACCATCAATGATTCAGATTCTATCCAAAATCTAGAAATCAGTGAAGTATCATTGGATAATGTGGCACATTCCAAGCAGTGGCAATTTCATTCAAATGTCAGTCAGTCCGTCCATTTAAAATTGTTCCCAGAGCACTTATCACTGATGGAACTACAGTTGTTTTCTTTTCCCAGAGGTGCTGAATCTCATTGTGTAGGTCTTGATATTTCATAATCTTTTTCCTCTTTTTCTCCTCTAGTCTTCGTTCCCCTGGAATTGGCACATCTATAACCCAACCCTTCTTTTTCCCAACCACAGTTATGTCTCGCACATTATGATCTAATTGTTTCTCAGTTCCATCATTCCTAAAGAAGATACTTTTAAAAAGCTGTTTCTGGATCCCATCAACTTTCCAACATTTGATTTTTGGACAAGGTACTGAAGCACATTGTGGCAGCTCAGCTCCAGGGGTTTCCAAGTGAGACACATTACCCCAATGCATTCTGTTATAGTTTTAGGAATGGTTATGGACCAGAGACAGCTTTGATTGCCTTGGTGGATGACCTACACCGGGAAAGGGAATGGGTCTGTCTCTGTTGGTTCTGCTGGACCTCTCAGCATCTTTTGATACCACTGACCATAATATATTCCTGGGCTACCTTCTTGGGATTTGTTTGGAGGCACTGCTTTATAAGGTCTCTGTTCCTTCTTGGAGGGACGGATTCAGAAGATGGTGCTGAGAGTCACCTGCTTGATCCTTTGGCCATTGCCCAATAGGGTTCCTCAGGGTTTGGGTTTGTTCCCCGTGCTATTTAACATATAAATGAAACTGTCAGGAGAGGTCATTTGGAGTTTTCAGTTCTAATGCCATCAGTATGAAGACAGCCTAGCTCTATTACTCCTCTTCACTTCAGTCCAGGGAGGGTGTCTTGATTTTACACCAGTGTCTGTCATCAGTAATGGACTAGATGAGGGCAAACAAATTGAAACTTAGTCCAGACAAGATAGAGGTACTCCTGGTAATTTGAAAGACAGATAGGAAATAGAGATTTGCCTTGTAATGATCAGGGTTACACTCCCCCTGAAGATGCAGGTTTGCAGGATTCAACCCTGAGCCTAGATACTCAGGTATCAACAGTGTGCAGGAAGGTTTTTGCATGCCTGTGACTTGTGCTTTAGCTGTCACTATTTCTAGAGACATCAGATCTGGCCACAATGATATATGACTTTGGCCATTTCCACACCATACTGTTATAGTGCTATTATTCCACTTTCAACATCCTGTAGAATTCATAGAATCATAGAAATGTAGAGTTGGAAGAGACCACAAGGGCCATCCAGTCCAACCCCCTGCCATGCAGGAAAACCCTCAAAGCACTCCCGACAAGTGGCCATCCAGCCTCCGCTTAAAAACCTCCAACGAAGGAGACTCCACCACACTCTGTGGCAGCACATTCCACTGCCGGACAGCCCTGACTGTCAGGAAATTCCTCCTGAGGTTCAGGCGGAATCTCCTTTCCTGCAGCTTGCATCCATTGCTCCTTGTCCTGGTCTCAAGAGCAGGAGAAACAAGCCCACTCCCTCCTCGACATGACATCCCTTCAAATATTTAAACATGGCTATCATGTCCCCTCTCAACCTTCTCTTCTGCAGACTAAACATACCCAGCTCTCTAAGTCTGTCCTCATAGGGCATGGCTTCCAGGCCCCTCACCATTTTGGTTGCCCTCCTCTGGACCTGCTCCAGCTTATCCATATCCTTCTTGAATTGGGGTGCCCAGAACTGGACACAGTATTCAAGATGAGGTCTAACCAATGCAGAATAAAGTGGTACCAATACCTCCTTCGATCTAGACACCATACTCCTATTGATGCAACCAAGAATTGCGTTGGCCTTCTTGGCTGCCGCATCACACTGCTGACTCATGTTCAGCTTGTGGTCTATGAAGACTCCTAGATCCCTTTCACACGTACTGTTAGCCAGCCATGTGTCCCCCATCCTATATTTCTGCATACCATTTTTTCTGCCTAAGTGTAGGACCTTACATTTCTCTCTGTTGAAATTCATTTTGTTAGCCTTGGCCCAGCTCTCCAATCTGTCCAGGTCCTTTTGAATTTTGATCCTATCATCAGGTGTATTAGCAACCCCTCCCAATTTGGTGTCAACTGCAAATTTGATCAGCGTGCCCTCTATTCCTTCATCCAAGTCATTAATGAAGATATTGAACAGCACTGGGCCCAGGTTTCTGGGGTTTGTAGTTTACTGACGCCCAAAGGCTCTCTGGCTGAGAATTCTAAATGCCCCTCCCTCAACTGCAAACCCCAGGATTCCATAGGATGGTGAAAGTGAAGTAATAGCACTCTAACAGTGTAGTGCAGAAATGGCCTAAGTTACATCCTGTTTGGATCACTGTAACACGCTGTACAAGGTACTGCCTTTAAAGAGTGATCAGAAGCTTCAGCCAATCCAAATTATTCACCGGGGCTAGTGACAAGGCCACACTGTTAGCCACGGCTGATGACAGGGAGTACGTAATTTTATTGCTGCCAGAGCTCTACTGACAGACAGTCTGTTTATGGACACAATTCAAAGATCTGGATATGACCTATACAGTCATGATTATGACACTCTACAGCTATCTTTAGACCAGGTGATCCCATATGAGCCTGCTTGCATTTTGAAATCTTCTGGGCAGGCCCTGCTTTCTGTCCCTCCACTGTCATAGGTAATTTTGATGGGAACATGATAGCTAGAGGGCCTTTTTGGTGGCTGCTCACAGGCTCTGGAATTCCCTCCCTAGAGAGGTTCCACTTGTGCTCTTCCTGCTGTTCTTTAGAAGGCATGTGAAAACCTTTTTGTTTTGGCAGGCTTTCAATGGCTGACTGCTGAGGAAGGGGAAGGGTATTTCAGAATGTGCTGTACTGTTTGTTTATTGTTTTCTTTTTAATGATCATGCTTTTACCTGCTTTTATTTCTATTGTCGGTTTAATATTGTTTTTAACAGCTGTTACCTATTTTAACCTTTGTAAGCCACCGTGAGTCCCAGACTGAGAAAAAAAGTGGGATGTAAATGAGTATAACAACAATAATATGCAGTAAAAGATAGAAGGTAAAAATCCACAAAACTGCACAGCATTAGAAGTCAATTTCTAACAGTAGATTTCTAAAAGGCTATCAGAATTTTTTTTAAAAAAAGTTTTCACTTGCTGGCAAAAGACAAGAAGGAAGCTCCCTAGAAAGAGAGGTCTAAAGCTTGGGAGCAGCCACTAAGAAGGCCCTTGGAAATCAACTTTGTTGCATGGGGTCCAGTCCTCCATGGTCTCCCAGTGAGGCATTGTGACCCCCTCCCACTAACCCCCAACATTTGTCCACCACTGCCTTATGCTTGTGTATCCACTTCTAGAATTGGAGGCCCTTATGCCTTTTGTTTGCACTGGGAGGAAAGTTCTCACTGGCGCCACTGTAAATGGGGCCCCCAGTTCTGGCCAGGGCTGTGGTGGTGTCTTCTTCTTCCACAGTCGAGCTCCACTGTAATACCTTTCTCCTTCTAACACCTAACTAACATCTGACATCCCTCTCTCTCCTATTGTGTTTGAAAATAACAACAATAGCTGTGCAAGGCAAATGACATGAATAATGTCACACTTCTAATTTTGCCCTCAGATCCTAAACAAGGGAAGAAAATCTGTCACCTGTACGCTGTACAAGACTTCCCCGCCCACTCAAATTTAAACTGGCAGTTATGGCAAGAGCAAACTGTTTGATACGCAACATAAAATGTCAATCATGTTTCAGAAGGAGATTATGCAGTTTCCCATTTTCTGGGAGAGTTACAGTGACATGCTCCCTTTTACTTTACATGAAGCTGGAATATTCATACTATTTTTTTTCTTTTCATCCTTAGGTCTTCAGAATAAGGGCTTTGTCATTCATCAATCAATGAAAGAAATCCATTTGTGAATTTCTAAATACAAATGCATCTGGTTTGGGTTTTTGTTTGGTTTTGGAGACGCAGATTTGAGTAAATCTAGGCAAGTATTCTGTATCAGCTAGAGGATAAGTTTTCTTATCCAAGTAACTTCTCCTAGCCTGACCACCCTCAAACCTGATGGAAACATCATTCACCCATGCTCCAGTTGTTGTAAGAATGAACTGCTTGTCCCTGTGCACCTGGTGTCTGATAGTAGATAGGAGTGGGGATTTACAATCATGGCAATAGTGTCACAATCATGACTAAGTAGCAGTTGTGAATACCAAACAGATTTCCTCACCAGAAACTGTTTGATATTAACACTTGCTACTTGATCATGGTTTTGACTCTATTGCCACCATTATAATCCCCACTACTTCCTACTATCGGGCATTAGCTGCCAGTGATGAATTTAAGTCTTTTACTTCAAGTCTCAAGTCAAGTCTCAAGTCTCTACCTTCAAGTCTTAAGTCAAGTCTCATGTCTAGGAGCCAACTTTGTACCCCAACCTGTATTCCAGAATTTCTGGACAGATTTGAATACAGTCAGTTTTAACAATTTAAGCAGAGTCAGCCCTCCACATTTGCAATTTTGCCATCTGCAGCTTCGGAAGTGAGGAATAAGATCCTTCTTGCTTCCCCTTCTCGAAGCTGGAGGCTTTTGTGCCAATGGGCATAAAAGAGCCTGCAGTTTCGGAAGTGAGGAATAGGATCCTTCTTACTTTCCATTACTGAAGCTTCAAAAGCTTGAGAAGGAAGGATTCCTCCTCCTCAAATCTGCTGCTGAACACATTTGCTGTTCCCATCTGAGAAACGCATGTTGCACTCTGGGAGAGTCTTGTCTTCTGCTCTTAGGAAACGTTTTAGAAGGCTCCTCTGACATGCAGCAGGGACAGGCTGCTGAGCAGACCTCAAGCCCACCTCAAGCCCATTGCCTAACCCATTTGTTTTTCCTCTCTGAGAAATGTGCCCACACTTTGGGCTTGAGACTGATTGTCATTGACCAGTAGGCAAAAAGAGATGGAAGCATTCTTCAGAGTCATAAGGTTTCTGGATGAATGTGTTATGTTACTGAACCAAGGGCAGCAAGTCACTCACTAAAAATATACAAGTCTCAAGTCGAGTCAAGCCAGTGCATCATTTATTTCCAAGTCGAGTCCGAGTCGAGTCATTGGAGCAACTTAAGTCTGACTTGAGTCTGAGTCAGTCGACTCGAGTCTACATCACTGTCAGCTGCATGAGGAGGAGGTCCATTCTGTTGGTGATCAGAGCACATATTTCTATCAGGTTTGGGGGATTTGGACCATGAAAGGTCACTTAGTTAAGTATACTTAGTTTACTTAAATGTACTTAGTTAAGTAGTTGATACAGCTTATTGGCCCTATTTTTTTAAGCAACAATGGAGCAAATTTTTCACACATTCCTAGCCATGACTATACCCTACTGAAATATGTGTAGTGAATGACCCACAGAAGATCAACTGGAGACTAGTTCAAAGCTCATTCCCTTGGCCTGTATACTACTCCAGCTTTCACTATATGTCCCTCTTGGGAACTAAAGAGAGAGATCACACTTACAAGTGTTAATGCTCAATGTGTTGCCTACATTGCATATTCTTCCATGTGTTTCACACTTCTTCAGAGACAGTGTTATCAACTGCAGCTGTACTTCATGGAAAGGGATCAGTCTGCCAAGACACTGATGCATTTTCATTTCAGTCTCTTCTAAATGCTTGCTGCTATGGAAATCAGTTCTTCCTTTTACTGATACAAAATGAAATAGTAAAATCTGGTCACTTGAACATCCCCTCCCTTCCACAGCAACAACAAGAACTCTAAGCAGCTTGGAAACATTATAATACAAAGGAGATCATGTTGAAAGATATGAAGCCAGATGGGACTCCAGCTGCCAGCTTAAAAAAAGAAAACATTAGACTCCAATTAAAATGTACTTTGGGTTGTATTTCACTAAAGTTTTGCAATAATTAATTTTAGAATTATAGAAAGCAGCAACTGCAATGTAGAGCTGCATCCTCTGAGTTCATTAATGTTGAATTTTAAATCATTGGATGTAGGAATATTTGGCTTTTCTTTAGCACTCCCAGCAATTGTTGCATTCAGTTATTAGCAGAGGAGTAATACTTGGGCCAGTGTACTTTCTAAGATACCTTCTGCCCATGAATTTACAGGAGTAAGCATATGAAACTGTAATGAAAATGTTTGAGATGTCAATATTTGTAGAAGTACCAAGTTTGGTCAGAACTTGTTTTAAAGTTTGCATTATAGAGAAAAATGAAAACAAACTACCAAAATCTGAAGTATTTGTTCAGGAAGTACCCAAAATAATTGATGGACTGGATCCAAATCTTACTCTGGTCTTTGTCTTTGCCCCATTAGATAACACTCCCAAGTTTGAAGACTGTTATCAGGCATGCAGCTAAAAGAGACACACAAATAGCTAAGCAAACCCTTTAAATTATAGTATAGATACACACATTTAAACCATGTATCATTAAATGCATCAGTTGTGTTTGTCCATAAGCCATCTGAATTTGCTCAGTCAGCTCCTCCACCAAGATTAAATGCCACAGTCATATACGACTGAGCAAGCACAAGCAGAATACTTTTCTATTTATGAGAGATTTCTATTCATGGTACCAACAACAAAAGAACTATGTCACTGTGAGGCTACTTACTGAAACAACTCCCTTCCATTATCTCTAGGAACTATCTCACACACACAAGTTTGGGTCTTGGAGATTCAAACAAAAATAGGACCACAGAGAAAATGCTCACTAGAGATGTTATAATGGTACCCTCCCCACACACGCACACACACTCCATGTCTAAATGCTAGGTCAGTTTCTCCAAACTGGATTGGAGAATATTTTTTTTTAAAAAAGAGCAATTTATTTTCAAAAGACAAACGTCCAACTTTGATCTTTTCCCAAGAGTCTTCTCTCTCCAGGAAAACCTAAGTGCTGTGTTATACATCATAGTAAACAAATCATTGCTTTGGTGAGTGTTTTAATTATATGGAAACTCTTGAGACAGAATTCTTGGTTTTAGGTTAGGATAGAAGTTGCATCACTGATCATCATCATAATAGTCTGGAAGAGTGGATGTCTACATAAACAAAATTGTATACTGAAGTTTCAACTATATTCAACAGACTTACAGCAGTGAATTTTTCAGTGAAGATGTGAAAACTGTGCGGAGGGAGACTCTTCAGGGCATACATGACAAGCCTTCATTAAAATGAAAAACAATCCATCTGAAAGTACCTGGGCCAGAAAAGGCAGTTATCATGCTCAGATTTCAAATCATTTGAGGATCTATTACCACAAGCTCCTTGAAGTATTGGAAAATGAGTTTAAAGTTGCAAATAAAATAAAAGCAGCAATGATTTTCACAAATATAATTAATTGGTCTAATTATCTGATTAATTGTTTTGTGACTTTGGCCCAGGCCTTCCTATGTGGTTATGTTTAGACATTTTCCTTTCTGTGGCCAACAGAAAGAGATGTCATATTTTCACTGTATGATAAAGAGGAAGGCAAAAGAACAGGAGATTTCTCTATGTTTCCAAGTCTCAAGGGGTGGGTGCTGGCCACACACACCCTAATTTGAGTTCAGCTTCCTGCTGGGTGCTCATTTTCTGTTGTCAGCCTGGAAATTAGTAATGAGTTTAGATAGGTCATAAGAGATAGGTCATGTCCTATGAGAAGTGGCTTAGGGAGCTGAGTATGTTTAGTCTGCAGAGAGAACGTTAAGAGGGGACATGACAACCATGTTTAAATATTTGAAGGGATGTCAGGTCAAGGAGGGAGCAGGCTTGTTTCCTGCTGCTACAGAGACTAGGACAAGGAGCAATGGATTCAAGCTGCAGGAAAGGAGATTCCACCTGAACCTCAGGAAGAACTTCCTGACAGTCAGAGCTGTCCGGCAGTGGAATATGCTGCCCTGGAGTGCAATGGTGTCTCCTTCTTTGGAGGTTTTTAAACAGAGGCTGGATGGCCATCTGTTGGGAATGCTTTGATGTGTGTTCCGGCATAGCGGGGGGTTGGGCTGGATGGCCCCTGTGCTCTCTTCCAACTCTATGATTCTATGATTCTATTCCATTGCCTCAACAAAACACAGTGATATGAATACCTCCTGATATGTATACCTCCTGATTTCCTCTCATTTGTCTTCTGTTAGCAACATTAAGTAGCCACATTTCTGCATATGTACTCCCTTCTTTTTCTGGTCACTGACCTGTATTCAGTTCTGGTCACCCAAAGTGAACAGACTAGTACTTCAATGCAAGGCTGAAACACGTGAATTGACCCTATCATTTCAAGAGCTTGTGAATTACCCCTCTAGTATGGACAATTCTTGAACTCTTTCAAAAACTTCTGTGTCTGGCCACATTTTTGATTCATAACGATCTCATCTTGCTTTCCTGCTCAGTTCTAAGGGCATAGACTCCAGTGGCTGAAACTGCAAATTGGGAAAGAATATTTTCTCTTGCAGGATTAGAAGTGGCAATTTGTGACAGATCCCCATGAACCCTGTCAAATTTCACTGTCTTCTCCTTTCTTTCCCCCTGAGGTTTAGCAAACAAATTCTGACAGATGCCTGATTGGGCTACCTTTCAGACATCTATCAGAATTTTCTTCTCTTCTTCCTTCCACCACCAAAATATGGGAAAACAAAGGAGTTAAACAAAAAAAAGTGTCTGCAGTCATCCATCAAGATTTGTTTAACTTTGTCTAGGAGGAAAGGACCTAAGGTTTTGCTTAGTTAACAATTGCAACGCTGTGTAGGAAACAGACTTCTGTTAACTAGACTAACCCTCTATGCTTGTTTATCCGAAAGTGAACAGTAAAAACAAGAATGAAGACATGCTGGCTGATGCCTTCTACCTATAAAAAACATGGCAAAGATTATATCTACTCACATTTCAAGTTTTATACAAAGGGTGGAAATAACTACTTACAAATAACTAGTTGCCTGTAATTCATTATTTTTCCCCCAACAGTATACTTATAGTATAATTGTTATATATACTTTATCACTGTAATGTAATGATGCTCCTTTTGTAATGTAACCTTCGGTTACATTTATAATTATGGAGGTGTGGATTCATTAAGTGGTAAGTATCAAATGTCCAAGTGCTGGCTCATGCTGTTTTGTTGTGATAAAAGTAATGATACTGAAACTCTCACTCTCAAAGCTAGAAATTCCCCTTTTCCAATCTGAAGTCAAACATCTTGAGATGTCCATTCCCTAGAAGCAAGAGGATCACATAAGTTAGGTTATGAGCCTTGGCTCCATCCTGTGTTTTAACATATAGGTGAGAAAAGGGAGCTTCCTCCTTGATTTGCAACTGTTAATTATGTTCCTAGTTTAAGGTAACAGACTCTCTGAAGTAAGCAAACACCTAAGTTCCTGTTGAATTCTTACATGCTATCTGAAAATGATAAACAAATTGAGACATTTTGGAAATTGATAATGCCAGACACAGAGAATGTACTTAGAACTAAGTGTCAATTGTTTTCTGAAGGTTTACATGAGGAACCCCACCTGTTTAGTATATATCAGGTAGGCACTGGGAAATTTGTTTTGTCTCATTTTTAGCTTTCACAAGGTGTTGACCTATTTCTGTCGCAGAAATAAACCTTGCCTTAAATCCTTGCTCATGTTGCTTTTCTAATTTTGACTCTCCGCTGAGCAATGAATCTCATTCTTGTGACATTGTAAATGCCAATAAGATGGATGGGAGGAGAGGGTACTAAGTATTACAGGCCAGTTGCTTGTAGAATTTTGGGTTTTCTTTAAAGTAACTATTTCAAGTACTTTTGTGAAATGGTTATGTTCCGCTTTAAAAATTTTGCCCTTACTAAGATTAAGATTCACAAAATATGCATTTTAGTTCTCCATAAATCTTCAGAGTGTACAGATGCATGCAAGTCCAAAACATTGTTTTATTTAGACATTCTAACCTACAAGGTCTGTATTTAAACTGAGTCCCATAATGGAGATTGTAAGCTTTTTTAAACAATAACTTTTCAAACTACTATAGCAATAAAAGTAACTAACTACTTTGGAGCCTCAGAATTATTACTGTAACCAGAGCTTTTTAAAGTTACTTTTCAAGTTCTGATTTTCTGAAAGGTGGCTCAGTGTTACGGAGCCAGCATGGTATAGTGCAGTGGTTCTCAACCTGCGGGTCCCCAGATGTTTGTGGACTTCAGCTCCCAGAAGCCCCAGCCACTATGGTCAATGCTCAGGGCTTCTGGGAGCTGAAGTCCACAAACATCTGGGGACCCACAGGTTGAGAACCACTGGTATAGTGGTTTATGTTGGAGAAGGACTCTAGGAGGCCAGAGTTTCAATTCCTACTCAGGCACGGAAACCCCTTGGGCAAGTGACACTCTCTCACCCTTGGAGAAAGGCAATGGCAAACGTTCTCTGGAAAAAAATCTTGCCAAGAAAACACCATGATAGGATTGCTGTAAGTCAGAGCCCATAACAAAAACAAAAAACTCAATGTTACACAGAAGAATATGGTGAAACCTGGATTTTATCTCACTGATCTGGCCCTAGGCTGGTGAAGAGCAAAAAGACATGAACTGATGTTATTAGATTTCCTAGAATATACAGTGGAATCTTTATGGTATAAACTAGGGAGTTCATTTGTAGCTACATGAAGTTACATAGTGGAGGTTCCAGTTCAACAGGAAATTGTGCCATTGCCACCACTGGATCCTGGACTAGATGCTGCTAATGAATGTTCATTAACAAGACAAGCTAGTATCCCCAGCTTGTCCCCATCTGAGTAATCATCACACAGGTATGAACTTGCAGCTGAATACAGGGATTTCACTAAGCCATGACTAGTGGCACTTTAATGGTGAAGGAGAGTCTATGGCTCACTGGTAAAAAGTTCCAACTCTGGTATTTCTATTGAAAGGCTCAGAGATGTGGAGCACCCAGAGCTTGGAAAATGTTGTTGGTTGGGCATTTCTGAGAGTAGCTGTTGTAGCATCTTGCTTCTGTTAAATGGGTCTGGATCCCCTCAATACTTAGATGGGAAATCCAACCCCAGATGACAATAGGATAGTGAATCTGCTCCACATTTTGCTTCAACTTTAACCAAGGTTCTGAATCTTATCCCACAGGGTTCCTGTTTGTGTCAGCCTGTTTATATAGGGAATGACTACACAGGCAGGTATAATGTAGCCCTCTAAGAACAATTGTATCTTGAACTTGCACAGCCATTTTGGTAAGAATGTAACCTGAGTGAGGAATCAGAAATCAGTCCTATGCCTCTCTATGTACAGGTAGGCCCCACTGCATTCAGTAGGACTTAATGCTCAAGCAGAAGAATCTTCAGAATTCACCATTTCCCCTTAAATTTACAAGCTTTCGTGAATTTTTTATTGCACTCCTGTTTCCTGCTAGCTCTACAGTTGTTCTTTTTTAGTTTTCATGAGCCATTAAATTGCTTATAGTGTTAGCACTACCTGTCAGAGTGAGATGAGAATGTGGCATGTTCAAAAACAAACAAACAAATAAACCTGCCCAGCTGCTTGTTTTCATAAACGGTGTCATTGAAAATGTGGAGTTGGCAGAATATCATTCCATGCTTGGGCAAATGCCTGACAAAAAAATTAAAAATGAAATCTGTGCAGCTACAGAGTGATGGAAACCTGTGGCAAACATCTGCGTACTGACAAAATTTCTGACCTGGTAGAGAATGAAAGCTCGATTTCTTATATTGCTGCAGAAAACGATGATGTGGAATATAATTGTCAGACTTCAGGGCACTAAATCTTGAATACGAAATGACAGTGCTGAATTTTATTCATGACATTTCCCTAAGAATGAAGATTTTTTGCAGTGGTTCAGCTTGAGCAGGAGAAAGATGGCTAAGCAATACCTATGATATCACCAACTCACACTCATGCCCAGCCAGTTCTGGGAGCATTCCTGCAACAGTTTTGGAAGTGAGTGTGTCTGTGTGTACATGCACATGCATTGTGAAAACTGAAGGACAAATAAACATACATACAACATTTCAAGGAATTTTTAAAAGGCAGAGTGCAGGCCTAATGCACACAGGCAGGGGGAAGATTCGGTGCAGTATGTGACATGATGTTGGGTGTGTGTACAAAACAAATTACGGTCTGAAGTAACCAGCTCTGATTGCTTCAAAAAGTCTGCATTGTTCTTCAACTAACTGTGCAACTAGTTTCAGTGGGAAATATTCATAGAATCATAGGGTTGGAAGGGGCCCTATGAGCCATTGAGTCCAATCACCTGCTCAGTGCAGGATGGCCAGCTAGATCATCCCCAGCAGGTAGTTGTCCAGCCTCTTTCTGAAGACATCTAGAAGAGACGCCACCACCTCTCTAGGCAATTGTTTCAATTGCTCTCACTGTCAAGAAGTTTCTTTTAATGTTCAATGAAATCCTATCCTCCTGTAATTTAAAACTATTAGATCTAGTTCTGCCCTTTGAGGCAGCAGAAAACAAGGCTGAACCCTCCTCTACACAGCAACCTTTGAGATATTTAAAGAGTATGGTCATGTCACCCCTCACTCTGCTCTTCAGCAAGCTGAACATGCCCAGCTCCTTCAATCTTTCCTCATGTGTTTTGTTTTCCAAACCTCTTGTCCTCCTTGTTGCCCTTTCTGAACTTGCTCCAACTTGTCCATATCCTTGTTGAAATAAGGCACCCAGAACTGAATGCAGTACTCCACATAAGGAGTTTTCTGAGGTGCTGGACACTGTCCCCTAAATTGGTTCAGCACCTTAGATAGGTCAAATCTGGAAACACAGAGCAAATTCACTATAGTTTATTGGGCAGATGATGAGTATTTTGCTTGAATGCTCTCTTCTTCCTTTCCTCCTTACTTAATTCATGTGCTTTTAATGCAAATCTTCTGCAGATAGCTGAGCCATAATTTCCTGTTACATCTGCACTAGGCAACAGTACCTTAATTACTGCTGCAAGCCAAGGTATGAGCCCTGGAAGTCTTGATTAAGAGTTCAGAGAGGAGGGAGATGAGGCGAAGAGGGAAGACTGCCTATATATATTTGATAAGGAAGCAGAATTGTTACCTTGACTTCTGGGGTCCCCTGGGGGACACCTTGGTTTGCTCCAAAAATGCAAAGACTAGGGGAATAGTGGAGCACTAGCTTTGGCAGAACAAGGGGCAGGGTAACCCCACAAGACCTTCAACCTCATTTTTACAGGGCCAGATCAAGCAAAAGCCAGCCAATTGTGTCAATGAATGAAATTTATTAGCAAATATGTTCCCACGCACAAATGCAGTCACTCACTCACACACACAAGGACTATTGAGAAGGGAAAGAGGTGAAAGCTTACAGGGAATAAAGCGGAGAGGGCGTAAGGGTGGTAATACTGCATCTGTCCAGAAGTCTTCAGTCTGGGAAGTGGCAAGAAGAAGGAGCTCAGCGAAGAGAGGCGGCTGAGAGGAGCACTCGACTAACAGAGTGCCGGCCTGCTAGCGTGGCAGGGGAGTTCTCTGAAGAAAGAAAAAAAGGGGGGACTACTTATAAGACAGAAAGTACCTTGGGGACAGACTCTTTCCTGGGAAAAACAATGGTCAAAATAGAAGGAAAATACTGCACAATAGCAACTTGATGGCTTGCATAATTGTTTCATGTAATGGACTTCGCCCTCGTAGGATTTGCTGATGCAATTGTTGTTCAACAAGGGAAAACCCGGTAATCCCCTCAAGTTGGCTTAGTGGCTGAGGATCCTTGTCTGTGTGGACATGCCTGGCCTGAGGTCTCCTTGGGAAATGTGATTGGGGATTTTCCTGGCCTTGACCTATGTCCGGTCGCCTGAGCTATTTGTCTATGTACCCACCTGGGCAACCTCTTTGGCATATTTTTGATATTAATTTTATATCCCTCTGAGATGGGATCTTCCAAAGGGAGTAACAGAATAGAAGTTCTCAACTGACCTCCATTCTAGAAATTTTGTCTGGTGAAGGTAGAATAATAGAATCTTAGAACTGGAAGGGCTATCTAGTCCAACCTCTGCCTGTCCAACCTCTGTTTAAAGACCTCCAAAAATGAAGAGTCTATTGCTCTCTGGGACAATCTATTTTACTGTCAGCTTATATGGTAAAAAGTTCTTCCTAATGCCTAGGTGGAATCTCTTTTCATGTAATTTAAATCTACAGGTTCATATTCTAGTCTCTGGAACATCAGAAAACCAGCTGGTTCCATCTTCTTTGTGAAAGAGAGTGAATAACAGTTTTAGTCTTTTTTTTTTCTGGAGAAGAACTCCTCCATAGAGAGAACACCATGACTGAGGGATCTCTTTTTCTTACAGATGTCAAAGGAACTATCCAGGATGCTAAGCCCTAACCTTCAAATCAATCTCACACTTTGGATAGGTCATTTAAAGTCTTTTGAAAATCCAGGAGATCTTTATGGCTTTATTCTGGTATCAGATGGACAACATGAAAGGTGGACAACATGCTGTTGACCCTGGGCCCTTCTGCATTCCTCTGAAGTCCATGCCACCATGAATGTGGTGGCATAATGTGTTGGGAAAATGAGACTGAAACTGTCAGGATCCAATCTTCATTTAGCAAAGTCACACAGAGAAGCGGTAGAAGTTTTATCTAACGACTTGTGGCTTCAAACTGGTACTTGGAATAAACACAGACGCAGGTAGCTTTGAATAAAAGACTAAATACTTTACTAACGACTCTTCATTTGCATCTGTATTGAGAGAGCCTGCTACCTGTCTAATCTAATGAATAGGAGATTCTTCAGTTTAACTCACCATCCTCCTTGATGGGACTCAAACTCGGAGCATGCGAAGAGTTCAGGGAAAGCAGCCATTGAGAACAAAGAGAGAGAGAGAGATAGGGACCTAAACTTTTATAAGACCGATGACCCAAGCAACTGTCCTGGGTCACATGATCTGAGCACCAAAGGTATTTATGATCATGCAATAAAAGACAGAGAAAGGCAAATGGAGAAGATCTGGTATGCAACAGAAAGGGAGGCCCTATCTGGCTATTGCCCATCTGTTCTAACAACAAGATGGGGGGGGAGAGAATGTTGAGATTTCCAACATAATGCTTAACGGCAGAAGCACAACTGTTAAATGCATCTTGCTTTAGCAGGAGAAGAGGGTGCATGCACTCCACATATGGGCTAAGATCCTATACATTCAAGCGTGGAGCAACAATTCTACATGTAGTATTTCACTATGGATCCCCAGTCACTACTCTCAGGACTCACCACTGCACAGTGATAGCTCCCCTATGCCTTTTCCATTTTTGGTGGATAGTGGTGGGATTGGACATAGGCCATTGTCTTCTTCAGCTGAGATGTGCTGAAAACCTGTGGAGATCTCAGAGGATGATTTTCATAGCCAAATGCTTCTGTGATCTCCTGTGATCACCACCAGTCATGGAACACTGCTTGGGAGGCTATTATAGCACAATCACAGGTCCTGGGATGGAAGCTGTGGAAATTGTGAAGAATGGAACAGAACATCAACCTCTGCAATGACCAAAAAAAAGAAGAAGACATAATCAGGTATCAAGGTGAACTTACACCTGTGTAGGCCACTATGAGAGTGCCAGCCACCATTTGCAAAATGTGCTTTTTCCAAACTATTTAAATGTGGCTTTAAATGTGGATTTTCATGCAGAGTTGTTTTGTTTTTTTAAATCTGAAGATTAATGTGGAAATTGGACAGAATGGACCTATGTTAAGTGAACACATACAAAAGCAACATGGACAGCAAACATGGCTTGTCCATCTCTGGAAGAGAAATAGGATTAGGTTTGGGAAGTTCTAAGCCATTTGTTTTTGTGAGCTAAAAGGCTCACTACAGCGAGGTCTGACAGCCTCCACTCTAAAACACTTGCTGATGTAGGAGTGGAATTGCCATCATTACTTCTGAACCACATATAGCCAGGGAGAGTAAATTATTTTAACAGTATGTGGGGGATGCATTTAAGGTTGGTGAAAAAGCTCTCTCCTGTCACTTTCTCCACTGCTTAGTAATTAATATACCACTAGAAACAGAAATCCTATAAAAACAAAATAAAATAATGTAGTAGTGTGGAACCATGGAAACCCAACTGAATACAACCTACAAACTGTGCTGTGCCTTCCACCTGGAAGCTGATCACACACTGCAGCTGTTCTTCCTGGCAATGGGAGATATGGAAAATATTGGGAGAAGAAGATCTGAGAAGAGGTGTTGGCATCCAGGAAAGGACAGATGAATACATCTGACTCACAAGGTTTTGTTAAAAAAGAAGAGGAGGAAGAAGAGGAAGAAGAGCATGGTTTAAATCATTGTCTTTATGAGATATCTGAAGACACGTGCTGTAGCCAACAAAATGATCAAAGCAGAATTTGGACAAGGTACTCATCCATCCATCCCTTTATTTATATCCTGCCTTTCTCCCAGGCTGGGACTCAAACAGGCTTACAAAAGGACAGAAAATTACAATAAAAACAAATATAGTTAAAAACATGCAAAACTGAGATCAAAACACTATTAAAGAGCAAAATAATTAAAACCATTTAAAACCTTTAAAATAAAGATTAAAAATAGTCAGTGTTATTTGCTTTCAAGTTATTTTTGACTTATGGTGGCCCTAAAGTGAACCTATCATAGGGTCTTCCTGGCAAGATTTGTTCAGAAGGGGTTTGTCTTTGCCCTCCTCTGAGACTGAGAGAGTGTGACTTGCCCAAGGTCACTCAGTGGGTTTCCATGGCTGAGTAGGGATTTGAATGCAGGTCTCCATAGTCATAGTCCATGACTCAAACTACTACTGTCCTGTCTTCTGTACAATACAATACTGCACCCTAAAACACTAGTTTAAACTTAAAAACAGTACAGGATCATAAAAAGCCCTTCTCTCATTGAAAGTCAATTTCCAAAGGCTTACTAGAAAAGAAAGGTGTTAACCTGCTACCAAAAGGACAACAGAAAAGGAGCCATCCTAGCTTCTCTGAGGAGCGAGTTCCAAAGCAGCCATAAAGCAGGCTTTCTCCCACATTCCCACCAACTGCGCCTGTGAAATCAATGAGATAGAGAGAAGTGCCCCCTGTGAAGATATTAGGGGTCACGTAGGCTCATATAGAAAGATAACAGTCCTTCAAATACACTGGGCCTGGGCCACACAGGGCTTTGTGGATCATAAACCATTTCCGCACTAGACTGTTAATAGCGCTATGATTCCACTTTCAACATCCTATGGAATCCTGCAAACCCCAGGATTCCATAGGATGTTGAAAGTGGAATCATAGCGCTATTAACAGTCTAGTGCGGAAATGGCTATAAACAGCACTTTGACTTGTACCTAGACACAGACTAGCAGCCAGCAGAGTTGTTGCAACCAGGAAGTTGTCTCTTCCATGTAACCAGCAACTATTAGCAATCTCACTGTAGCTCTTTGGACCAGCTGAAGTTTCTTAACACTTTTCAGAGGCAGTCCGCCATGGTGTGCATTACAGTAGTGTTTTTATAGATCCTTTTTTTGGATTCCAGGTCCTTGAATCCACCTGCATGGACATTGCCCTCAGTAGCTGAACAATTCTGCATGTTAAAGTCCAAAAAGGTGATTTTTCTAAGCACTGATAAAAAGAGTCTTTGCTGGAGGCTGAGTAATAACTGAGCTGTATAAACTGGCTTTCTAGAGCCAACAAAAATGGTTGTTACTGTATGTGGTTAAGGGATTTTTCTTTACAACTGGGGATAGGTGAACATTTTATTGGGTTCTTTTTCTAATCATAAATGTCTTGAAGGCGATGGGAAAAACTTGAAATTAAAAAATAAAACAAATTTCACCTATCCAGGTGGAGAACTGTGTGTGTTTAAATCTTAAAAGTCTGGCTTTGAATCCTCTTTCACACTGCAGTGTTTTAGCACTATGATTCCACTTTCACTCCTATAGTTCTGTTCCATGGAATCTGGGAATTTGTAGTTTACTGAGTGAATAGAACTCTGTGGCCAAGAATTCTAAACAATTCTCCCTAAACTTTAAAAACCCCAGGAGGCTTCCTTGTCAATGGGGTGGTTAAGCCACCATGGTTTTCATTCATCAAGGTGGGGTAATGTTGGAAGACTAGGGAACCACATTAGCTGCCCCTGAATACCCCTAAAAAAAAAAAAGAAGAAAAGAAAGAAAAGAAATTTTAAAAAGCAGAAATATGGAGTGGGGGTGCCTCCATGACTTGCAGAGGGCATTGGGGGCCATTTTTGAGAAAAAATAAAATAATTGAAAAAATTATTTTTGGTGACATAAATATTTTGACCTACAGGGCCCTGGGGGCTACAAGAACAGTTTTGGGGGATAGCATGTTGCCCACAGACTACATTTTGCTCACTCCTGTTTTAGACATTAAAGGAGCTATCCAGCGTGTTGAGCCTGTTTGGGGGCTAGGTCTCAGCACCTTAGATAGCTCTTTTAAAGGCTGAATCCACCCAAGTGGATTCACTCCTGTGCTCCTGGAATGTAAGTGCCCAGCCACCCTGTTGCACCATTCTCCATTTTTTCCTCCTTTTCTCCTTCCGGGCTTTTCTCCTAACCATGAAGTCAAACATGGAGCTAATGGTTTCCCACTCCTGACATGAATTTCGCTAGATGGAAATGACAATACAGAAGAAGATACGCTTTTCGCTAGAAAACAGGGCAAAGCCATCCATCCATCTGTGCCCTGCTTTGTAAGCATAACCATCAAAATTCAGTACAGGAGAGCTATCTATAGGTAGCAGTGAGAGGTGGTTCCCTTCCCCAAGCATGTCAGAGCAAACAGGCCTGAAATTATTTTTACTTATATATTAGGACTAGACCTCAAATAAATACAGATTTTTCCCTGCTTTTCTTTTCTTCCCTCCTTCTTCTCCTTGGCAGCTGCTTGATTCTTGCTGGAAATCTTGCCTCTTTTGACACCTGAAAGGTGTCCCTGGATTTAATTACAACACTGGAAGTCAAATTCTGCTTCCACAGTTCAAACTAATTTCAAAGCTAAGGGCACTAAATGATTTTGTAGTCCCAGACTTATCTGGGTGATACAGTTGAGAGAGAAACCGCTGCCGACATTTCAAAAATGCCCAGAACTGCACTCTTAATGAGAGAATGCGATGTTTATTTTAATTGGCTACCCTATTGATTAAAAAAAAAAGCAACACTGGAGGAGAAGAAAATAAAACAATTAATGAACTAAAAGCATTTAATCAGTTGATGATCATGAGTATTTTGCAGTTAGTTGTAATCCCTCCCTCTTCACGTCCTTTTCAAAGTGTTGTTAACTCTAAGGTTTTATGTTACTACTTAATGCTCACCTGATAGATGGTCTCTGGGCTGGAAGGGATTTTATGAGGCATTGTTCAAACCCATACTAAAATGTTTGACCTTGCTTCTTTAAACCTCACAAATATATTCAGAAAACAACAAAATAGGAGGCCATAATTTGGCAGCTATAAAGAATGACAGTTGCATTGTGATGTAGCATTAAAGAGGTTTTTTGTCCCTAAATTTTAAACTGAAATCTGATTTCTAAATGCTAAAAGATTCCTTGCCTTGCAAAGGACATGGAAATATATTTGTTTTGTTTTTTAAAAAATTTACTCAGTTTATTTTTGTGTTGTCTTTAAGGGGAAAACATTGTTATAGTGAGCTTCAAAAATTAAATACAAATACAGTAATAAAAAAATGAACCTTCATACCATAATAATAATAATAATAATAATAATAATAATAATAATAATAATAAATTGTTGTTGTTGTTGTTGTTGTTGTTATTCAAAAAGGCTACATTTCAAATTACGGTTCCCAGAACCACCCTGCCAGCATGGTTATCACTACTGTGTGAATAACTGAAGCAAGCAAAGTCAAAGATGCTTGAATCTCATCCCAAGTGCTGAATCTCACCATTGTTATCTATATACCTGTAACCCCCAAATTGCCTCAGTAGAACATAGTAGATGAGGAGTTGCCTTGAGGGCAATTTGACAGCTATGACGTCTGATGGATCAATTTGACTATGGTGGGATGAAGAAAGCTTATTACACAAATTCTATTACCTTTGCCATGTTTTTCAACTAGCTTGTAAACCAAGTTCAAGATGTAAATAATATTATTTATTTATTGTTTCCCCCAGCCTTGAAGTGTGGTGGAGTCTCTCAGTGAGGAGTGGCTTAGGGAACTGGGTATGTTTAGTCTGCAGAAGAGAAGGTTAAGAGGGAACATGATAGCCAGGTTTAAATATTTGAAGGGATGTCATGTTGAAGAGGGAGCGGGTTTGTTTTCCACTGCTCCAGAGACTAGGACAAGGAGCAATGGATTCAAGCTTCAGGAAAGGAGATTCCATCTGAAGCTCAGGAAGAACTTCCTGATGGTCAGAGCTGTCTGGCAGTAGAATATGCTGCCTTGGAGTGTGGCGGAGTCTCCTTCTTTGGAGGTTTTTAAGCAGAGGCTGGATGACCATCTGTTGGGAGTGCTTTGATGTGTGTTCCTGCATGGCAAGGGGTTGGACCAGATGGCCTCTGTGGTCTCTTCCAGCTCTATGATTCTATGATAAGTAAAGTCTAGCAGTGATGTGTAGGTAACTTCTTATGCAGTGGTTAAATACACTTGTCCCAATACACATCTAGCAGACTATACTCATTAACCCATAGCAAAGAGTTTGCAACCTGACACCTCCAGATATCATTGGGTCACAACTCCCATCAACTCTTACCCCTGTTTATGCTAGCTATTTCTGATGGGACTTGTAGTCCAACAATGTTTTGAGGGCCATATGTTAACCATTCCTGTTCCAAAGAATATCTGTACCATGCACTTGAAATTGCTTAACTGTCATGCTTTCTTTCTAGATAAATGTGTTTCACCCAGAAGGTAACAGGGTTCCACAAAGAGCTCTCTGTACCTTTGTCAAGTAAGGGCAACAAAAGAGATCTGGAAGGTTGCATAGGCCCATCCTGCGATAAAGAGAAAATAGGAAGCATTTTTGGAGAAAAAATCTTAGGCGAATGGTCTGTGCAGTCTAAATCTAGAGACTGGACTTGGCCAGTTACCAAGGAGGTAGAAAAATGCAGGAGAGGGAAGAACCTGGTTGAGCAACTGCAGAGAGAGGGAGGCAAATGTGAAGTCCAAAGAGAAATAAGTACAGTTCAGTCTTACTTTAAACATGTTATTTATATAATTGTTACTAGTCTGGCTTGTCCACGTAATATTTTATTCACTATGAATTGTTTGATTCTGTTATTTATAAAATATAGCACATTCCAAACTACTTTTGGGGGAAAAACAGGGGTGCACTGGATTTTCACTGACAGCCCATCATCTGAGCAGAATGTGTGGAGATGGTATACCTCCTCCTGCCACTATGGGATGACCCTCTTCCCACGGACTTGGACCGTAAGGCACGAGGTGTTTGGCAGACAGTGAGTAGGATTTCAACATCCTCCACCTGAGAAATATTTTGGATGGCACCTTGTCTATGAATTATAATGGCATAAGTCAGACTTATGTCATCATAAGTCACTTTTACAATTGTTGTGTGGGTCAGAATTCTTTTCCAGCCACGCAACAGTCAACTCCTCCCCCCAATAACCTTGCCTTGTAAACAGTGCTATTTCCATGTTGTCAGAGAGCAGGAGGACAAGCAAGGATGTATCCATCTATTTTCTAGTAGCTGGACACATTGCAAGGATGTCATCTGCAAAGAAATTGCAGGGACCCCAGAGGTCATCGCAGATACCTGTGACAGTACATCCAGCTATAGGAAAATACCTGGACACCTCCCCAGTTACCCCTATGCTCTCCAAAACTATAGAAAATGATATTTTGGGGGCACTATGCGGCTTGCAAGGTGAGTTTGGGGGGCTGTAGCTATGAGATACAGGTATGTCTCCCAACGTAGGATCTTGGTCTTTAATTTTATGTGTGATATCAGTGGAGGAAAAAGTTCACCACCACTGCTAATTTTCTTCCAAGAAACACTGGACATTTCTTTTAATTTTCTCTTGGGGAAAAAAATGAGAACTCTGCCTTCTATATATTTAGCATTCTGGAGCCATGACCATTTACAAATTTATTCATAGCCTGGAAAAATTTAAGCTCTTATTGAATGATTTCCCAGAACTTTTCCGTTTAACAAATTTCTCAAAGACAAAACAAATCTTGAGACTTTAATTAAATGGAACTGAGATGAAATTAAAAGAGAAATCTCATTTCCATTCGCTAGAATGACAAATGAAATGTGTAAAGAACAAACACTGTTTCTTACGATCACAAAAATCTACTTGGGTGGCCATGCACACACAGCCCTCTCAACAAGTATTCCAGCCATTACATAAATTCCTCATAAGTTCTCATACGTACAAAATCAAAGTACAGTTAGATTACTATAGTTAAACTAGAGTTTTGGTCCAGTATTTCTGTATCTTCAAGCAATCATATAATTAGAAAAAAATTGCTTTATAGAACATACGTAGCTTCAGGTAAAAGAAATATAGATTGCACCATGCTTCCAAGTATTTCATTTACCAATGCATTACATTTCTTTTCTTTTTTCTTGATGAAAATATAAATACTCACCACTAAACTGAGAGCCAGAGAACAGAGAAGGAAAAAGCCCTGATCCAAAACAGTATATGCACCACAATAGCTGTTTGATGAGGAGAGAATGGGGAACAATTAAATCTATCCAAGAAGGACATGGTCAAGCTGGAGCAAGTCCAGAGAAGGGCGACCAAAATGGTGAGAGGCCTGGAAGACATGCCCTATGAGGATAGACTTAGAGAGCTGGGTATGTTTAGTCTGCAGAAGAGAAGGTTAAGAGGGAACATGATAGCTATGTTTAAATATTTGAAGGGATGCCATGTAGAGGAAGGAGAGGGCTTGTTTTCTGCTGCTCCAGAGACCAGGACAAGGAGCAATGGATTCAAGCTGCAGGAAAGGAGATTCCACCTGAACCTCAGGAAGAACTTCCTGACAGTCAGGGCTGTCTGGCAGTGGAATCGGCTGCCTCGGAGTGTAGAGGAGTCTCCTTCCTTGGAGGTTTTTAAGCAGAGGCTGGATGCCTATCTGTCGGGAGTGCTTTGAGGGTGTTCCTGCATGGCAGGGGGTTGGACTGGAGGGCCCGTGGGCTCTCTTCCAACTCTACATTTCTATGATTCTATGATTCTATGATTCTGTAACCAGACGACTGATGAGAACTACTTAGCATACCAGCCCAGGCCTGTCAACACACATAGCTTTAGCTAGCATATTGGGCTGAGAAACTGCATGCCCATCCATCTAGGAACGTGCATCCAACACCAGCTTTCACATACAGATGGCCTCCCACATGGAACACAATGCTTTGTTTCTGGGCTCAATTCAAAGTGCTGGTTATGAGTTCTAAAGGCTTGTATGGCTCTTTGAAGGATCAAATTATCTCCTATCTGAGCCTTCTTGGATTTTGAGATCCTCTCTGCATCACACTGTCCTCACAGGGTGGTACACCTAGGCTTTGGAACTCCCTTCTTAGAGAGGCTAGACCAACTGCTTCCTTGTTTTCAGCAGGTAAGGATATGTATATATTGCAACAGAGTCTTTGGGAATTGTTTATGGGGAAAGAGTTTTTAATAACGTGATATGGGACTCTTCCAGATTGATCTAAAGAAGTCTGAATTCTTGCAATATGGTTCCATGGTTTTGACACTTTTGGTCACCTCCCCATCCACCCATTCCATTCTTTTGCAGGCTTGTTTCTAGTGATTTTTTCCATCCACACTTGGGCTTTTCCAGTCATTTTTAAAAGCTGGGGCATGATTTGCTGAGGTAATCCTGTACTTTGAAGAACAATTTTTTAATCTGACTTTTAAAAAATTCTTGAGAGTTACAGTGTTACAGTGCAAATGTGCCATTTCACTGATGCACTATAACTAAGGGGAAAAAAACAAAAAGAAAGGAAAGAGGGAGAGTTTTTCCCCCAGTATGTCTCAAGAGTTTTTTTAAAAAAGCACTCAAAGGTAAGGGTAAAATATTTCAGGTGGTACCAGAAGTTGCCAAAAAATAATCAAGGAGATCAGAAATGTTGATTGAATTTTAAAAGAACAACAACTGAGTACTACAGCAACAAATATTGTAACCTTCTAACACATTTGCTCCATATGGAGGAGACATACTGCTCATATTTGTGGCTTTTTAACTGAGATGCTTTTAAATTGCTTCTGATCCTATTGATAATTTAATTATAGTTCAGCTTTTGTACATATATATTTTCAACAATGTGGGTTTTTATCTATATGTGTTTTACTTTTTGCAAGCTTCCTTGAGTCCCAGGAGCTGGAGGAAAGGTGGAATATAAATAAAGAAGAAGAGAAACAGCATCCCATTTTGAGATGAATAATGGACACCTATGGTTTTGTGATAACCCATGTAGTATTAAACAATCACTAAATCAGGAAAGCAGAATCTCCAGACCAAGGCCTAAACTGGTGTGACAAGCATCCCAGTGTGGCTTACTTTCCAAGGAAGGCACACCCCTTTCACTGCTGCGGCTTCTTCTGTTTTCCAAGTCACTCAGTTGCCTTTAATTTTTCCCTTTAAGCTCTTGCTGTGTTCTATGATGCAGCAAAATCTCTCCTGACATGATGAAAGCTGGGTTTGGATACATCACCTCCCATGAACCAATACATTTTGAGAAGCCAAAGGGAGAACTGTGCACGAGCGTACGCAGAAACCTAGCAGGGTAGTAATTCCTTATTCAATCAATTCTGTTTTAATTAATTACCATCACTTTTCACAAGTCGATAATGCCAAACCCAACTAGCACATTTAAACTCCAGTGATTCCAGGAGGAGAGTTAAGCACATATTGATATCAAAAGCACTGAAGACATGCTTAATGTTGATGACTTTGGGCATAAAGATCACAGGGGAATCATCCTGAGACTGGGAAAGATGCTCTCTGGATCACAACAGCTTCCAGCATGGCCTTGGGAGCTGGTGAAGCTATGGTCCAAAGGAAAAGCAGCTTTCTTCATGGCCAGCAATCACTATAAACTTAGCAAGCATATTAATAGTAGGAAATAGTTTTATGGAAAACTAACCAGCAAAAGTAGCCATATCAAGTTTCCCTGAGGATCACAAGAAAGAGAGGAATGAAATCTGTAATGATTGCCAAGTTTCATCCACCCAAGGTTCTGCTCTCTAGCCAGGGATTTGCAAATTGTTTTTGCCGATTTGAGCCATGTGGTTCTGGGCTGCTGACACCTGTATTTATTTTGTCTGACAGCAGCAGGTGCATAGAAGATTTACAAGTGGGAGTTGTAATAAAATATGATAGAATTCCAGCCACTCAATTTCTTTCTTCTGCTGCTTTTCCATTTTCTGCTCCCAACAGTCAGTCTGCATCTTCTGGCCGCTGAGGATACTCAGGTCTTTCATTGCACCTTTTGGGGGTTCTGCCTTCCTCAAGCTCTTCTTTTTCAATGTAATAAAACAATTACTCATTAATAACTCATAAATAACTTTTGCCATCTTGACCACACTCTGTTGTTGCTTGGCCATATGCATCCTAGTTATTATCTCTGAAATGTTGGAGGGTATGATATTTAGACTTTGATTATTTAGTGATGGGACTGAGGACCTAAATCCAATTAATAGGTCCAACTGGAGAAGACCCACTGAACCAATAGCAACATGTTAATACTTGCACAACTTCCACTGATTCAGTTAGTCTTCTCCAGTTTGGGTTTAAAGGTGGATTTGGTCCTAAGGCCTAAAGTCAAAGGGTTTCAGAAGAGATCTGAAGGCATAGGAGGAAAAGAGAGAAACCCTCCAAGGTCACCAAATCCAGATACAAGGCAGCAAATCATTGTTTTTGCCTTCTAGGGCACTGACAGGCCTGATGTTACAGTTAAGGTTACTCAAGGACTGCATTTGGTGAGCATTTTTAAGCTAGCCACCATGGTTTCTGCTTATATTCAGATCAGAAAGAAGTTCTTTCTCTCTCTCTCTCTCTCTCTTGGATTTTGCTTCTCTCTGAATGATGCAATGCAGTTCTTTGATGCAGTGATGTTCACTGTTCAAAAAGCCATCTCTAAATAGTCAGAAAGACCTATCTTTTTAGATTAGAATGGATACAAAAATGTGTATTTTAGGATAAAAGACATACAGAGATAGGTATTGTAGAGTAAAATCCATACTGAAAAGCATTTTGAAAACAAAACATAATAAAATAACATGAATGGCAATTTAAAAAAACCAGATCATTAAGGGAAACAGGATGGAATGGATTTGTGAATAAATAGAATTTGGGAAAGTTACTTTTTGGACTGCAGCTGACAGACTCCACCACACCCAGCATCACCCTTGCAGTGCTGACTGAGGAACTCTGGGATTTGTAATAATTTTTTTTAAAAAAGGTTATGTGAATGAACACATAAAAAACCTTCTGAAACTGACAAATTCATCAGTCCCTAGTTCATAATGTCCAACTGTCCTGATCTGGCAGGGACGGTCCCAGGCCATTTCTGCACTAGACTGTTATAGTGCTATTATTCCACTTTCAACATCCTATGGATCCTGGGGTTTGCAATTTAGAGAGGGGCTTCAAAGGCCCCTCCCTAAACTGCAAACCCCAGGATTCCATAGGATGTTGAAAGTGGAATAATAGCACTATAACAGTCTAGTGCAGAAATGGTTATTCTTCCCAGTAGGCCCAAGCAAAAGCAAACTACTGCAGCCTTTTCTAGCTTGTGTGTTCTTCCTCGTTCATAACTTTTTGCCATCTTGACCACACTCTGATGCTGCGCATGTTCCAGTTATCATCTGTGAAATGTTGGAAGTCGTGCTACTTTCAGTAGTGGCTCAAAGCACAGCACTACCAGAAAATGTAAGTAGTTCTGCTTTTCAAATACTTACATTGGACTGTTGCTATATGAATATATTTAACCTGTTCCCCCAAAACAATTTCTTAGTCCCTTGATTTCTCTTGCAATTCTTTCAATTTCATTTTGTTTGGTTGCTTCTTTGTGGCATTCAATGAAACTGTCAGGCAAATTTCTTTCAGGCTCCTTGATATTGCTCTTATACACTATAATTTTTTTCCCCATTTAGCCCACTGTGTAATCTAGTTTTCCCAAAATCCCTGTTTGATTGTCTTGAACCAGAATTGCTATTTACATTAGAAGAAGCCTCTGTTTAAAAAAAAAGGGGGGGGGGGTAAGAAAAAAAAGAAACCACCGATACAATAATAGCTTATCATTTTTATCTGAAGACAAAATCTGTCAGTAAGCAGAACACACAGAGCAACAGTTTAAATTCCCAACTGTATTTTAACAGTAAAATTGCATTGTGCACAAAATATCACATCACTGTGAACAATGTTTGGATTTTCATTTAATAGTCCTATGCTTTGGGGGGTGGGTCACTCTACTTCTTGTTAGGTCAGAGGTCTCCTAATAATTTACTTACATTTCTTTCTGTTATTCATTTGCTACTTTTTCCTAATGCACCAAATCTGCTGCCTGAGACAACTGCTTCACCCTAAATAATGATAGGGTTGGCCCTTCCTAAAGGCAACAGCTCTTTCCTGCTGATGCTCCCCAGTAACTTGTATTCCCTGAGATTTCCTTGATCTGAACTTGATTGGTCTTTCTGGCCTCTGTGGTGAGAAGATCATAGCTTGGTAATGTTGCTTTTAGAATACAGCTCCAAGGATATACTACCAGCAGGGTCCCAGAATTGTTTTTAAGATGGAGGGGAAGACTTGCAGGCAGGTCATTATTGATTTGTCTATTTCCAGTGAGGCAAATTACCTTTTTCATCCATTATCACCAACATATTCATAACCATCAAGACTTGCATGCACAATGTTGTTACCATGCTGTACATCCCTATTCCACCATACAGTCTGATCGATGAGAAATATCATTTAATTGGCAATGTCACTTCTAATATAAAAATCACACACTTATGGCTGGAAGGCCTGTGGACAAGGACTGTAGTTGGAAGCCACGTCCTAAGAGAGATGACCTTAGCATGCCCAGGTCATAGTTCAAAAGGATTAGTCAGAAAGATAATCTCTCAACTGCCTCAGTGTAGCAACCAATGGTCATCAACCTGTAACCTCTTCCTGTGAAAACTCTCCTTTGTTCCCTCACTTGCCCAGACAATAAGAGATTATAATGACTCCTATCAGTGCTCATAGTACCTTGGATGCACATAGGCGTGCCACTCTGTTCGTCGCCTCCCCAGTTCTCATGCCCCATGTTACCCTCAAACTCTGGTTTGAGCCATTTTGCTTCATTTTTCCACTTCTATAATGGTGATTATCACCCGTTTCACCCCAAAATGTCTCGTTATCTAACCTTTCTCCCCTTTACCTTTGCTAGCCTTGTATGGTTCATGAGACTGCTTGATTGCTTGCATGTGTTTGTTAATTCCCCTAATAAAAGCATTCATTTCACTCTCAACTGGTGTCTCACAGTTAGTACCAGCATACACAAGTGAAAAGTTCCCATGGCTATCCCCCTCTTACAGGCCTCCTTTGAGCTACAATTCCCCATTTTTCTATGGAGTCGTTGGCACTGCTGGAGGACCTCAAGGTCCTCTACCTTTTGGGGTAACAACGTATACTTTGAAGTGCCCCCCTCCACATGTTAGATCACAGGCAGCCCTTATTATCCCTGAGAGGACTCAACAACAGCTGTCTTAATATTTTTTAGTGTCTGATTATTTTGTACAGTTCTCATAATTGTACAATCAATAATTCCTAGAGAGGCTCATTTACACAGAAATCTTGGTGGTCCAATTTTGCTAGATTGTTTCAGGGGGAGCTCAACCCTCCCATCCTAATTTTGAGGGAACTCAGGCCCCTACACCACCCACCCCTTTTCTGGGGCCCATGCCCACCAGCAATATCACTTTGAGTTTTTGAGATGTACTGCTCCTCCTCCATAAAAAAATAAATCCAACACTGTAACAGCCATGAACAGACCTATTCAGAAGATGCAAAATCCTAGATCTCTCTTACAAGTTTATCTTAACGTCTTTGATGCTGTCTTTTCCGAGCACACCTATAAGCTCTCTTTATGCTGATAATCCAAGTTCAATGCACATGGCAATCTGCAGCATATGATAGGGCTGGACTCTCAGCATGCTACAGAACTGTCACTGTCCCCATGACAACAGCCAGCTAATTCCTCCAATATAGCATGGACATGGGCATACTGTTAGTGAAGATCAAAGGAATAACTTTTGTGAACAAAAATGCTCATGACAAAAGGGAAGGGGTGCCAAATGGACAGCCACAAAGCTTTCGGGGGCCTTGGAGCAAAGCGTCTCTCTGGGACATCCCTTTTAACATCCTTTTCCTTAGAACAGGCTACAGTTAATAATGAGTACAATCAGTTCCAGACTCATATACTGTACTTGGAGCTTGTTGATGAGGGAACATGTTGGCAGGTCCCTCGGAGATTTCAGATCTGAAAGATGATACAGAGCACAGGAAAGGGATTGTGATGAGATGAAAGGCAACATTTTCAACAGGGCTAGGTGGGCTCTGACTCTTTCATCACTGAATTCAAGTGTGTTGTTGAAATTAAAGCTTTGCTGCAAGATGGTGAATCAAAGCAAGGGCCATGTAGCTGGAATAGCCTTTTGGTCTTAGTTCCATTACTGGCAAAACTATATGAGAGAAGAGAAATCTGAATATTCCCCATTGTGATGGAAAACAGCATCAGTTTCCAAAGAATGGTGATCTAGTCTACTTTCATTGTGATCTTTGACTCTTGTATATTCTTGTACTTGTGAATAGTATGGGACAAGCAACCCAAAGTATGGGATAAGCAATCCAGGTTAGTCAAGAGCAGCCTATTAATGATGGACATATGCAACCTGCCAGTTTAGAGGTAGTATGGCACAGAATACCAGTTGCTGTTGGGGAATCTTCACTAACCTATGAATCCTCCCTAAAGATACCTGATACCATCTGATTTGAGAAGCTGAGAAGGACTGGTTAATATACATATATATGGATGAGAGACCATTAGGTAATAGCAGAGATCTTCAGTTAGTCTAGGAAAGAATCCTGCCTTAAACCCTGGATAATTCCTGCCTGACAGAGTTGACAATACCAACCTAGATAGATGAATGGAGTCATCTGTCGCCCTCCATACTTGTTGACGTACAGCTCCCATCTTGCCCAGCCAAATGGGCCAATGTCACCTCAAGGTCATAAAGTTGAGGAAGGCTGCTGCCAAACAGCAACAGGACTATTTATTATCTATTCATTAACTTATATCCATCCTTTCTCTTTGCTTGGGACCCATGGCAGTTCATGATTGAGAAGTTTAAAACTATCCTTTTAAAACACCTCTAAAAATATACAAGCATTTGAAAACATAAAAATATAGCACAAATATCACATTAAAAGACCTTTCATTGGATCTTTTGTTGGCTTATTTTCATTGGTATCTGATTGGACACAATGTATAAAAGAATAGCGGTCTAGATAGACTTTTAGTCAAATCTAGTTGGGTTGTTCTTATGTTCATTCTGCGGCTTTCCCTTAATTGCCCCACTTCATTTTGACAATGGCAGCATGGAAAAGAACTATGGTATCCTTCAATTAAGCTTTTCCATGCTACCCTGGAGGCAAAGGAAAGAAGGTGCATAGCATGAGCTCCCTTCCTGCCCACTAATGTGAGAAGGGAGCTAAAGCTCCTCTGTTATCTTGAAAAAAATTGTTCCAATATAGAGGTGTGTGTGTGCGCGCTTAAAGTCACTGTCTCATCCATTTCATCCTCATGCAGCCCTGGCCCAAGACATTTTGCTGCCTGCGGAAGATCACAAGGCAATGTCCCCTTTCCATTTCACGTACAAGGGCCAACTGGATAGGCAGCTGAACCTCTGCTCCGCTTTCCAACATCTACAACCTGAGGCAGTCATCTCCCTACTGAATGGTATGGCCAGCCCTGTTCATTGTCCATCCATTTCTCCCTCTCTCTCTCTCTCTCTTTCTCTCTCTTACACACACACACACACACACAGAGAGAGAGAGAGAGAGAGAGAGCAATGTGGAAATACAGCATAGACAAGAAGTTTCAACACTTGTAGCATAATCCCTGAACATCAGAAGAGTTACTGGGCAACACTGAATCTGGAATTTAAAAAAAAATAGCATGAAAGCTGCCAAGTAAAAATAATGTGCTGAAGGGAGCCTTTGGGGAAAGGAAAGTGTTACCCATCTTATGTAGCCTACAAATTCATCAGCATTTGGATAATTAGAATACTAAATATAGTGTGTGTTGCCAAACTCATTCCATATTAGAGTGCTGATGTGAGCAGGATAAAACCGGGCAAAAGTCAGTTAAGTGACCTTCAGTTTAGGCTGTGTTTAGTACATGCTTTATTGGAGTGAAAGCAAGACTTTATGATGTGCTGAGCCATAACTTCACATTAGCTTCCTGCACGAGATGGATATGTTAGATACCATCCTCAGTCTATTATAATATGCTATCTATTACAGATGACAAGCTGGTGGATTTACTGTACTAACTGGCCAAGAATTGGCACTAAAATGAAATTTCACTTCATCTGGAGTTTGCTACACTTCCTTCATTCAAATACTGATAAAAGCTGACATTTAAGTGGTTAAGTGGTGTGTTCAATCAATGGAAACTTTAATCGCAACTTTAAATTTATCTTCCATTTAACTTGTGGTAATATTGACAAGCAAAGACACCATTGTTCAGGAGGGTCTTGAACAGCCTCCTACTGTATGGCTCCTGTCAAGATGCTACAGCATACATCCTGAAAAAGTTACTTTTTGGACTCTGTTTCCCAGTATCCCTGGACTTCTGGGAGTTGTAGTCCAAAAATTAACTTTTCCAAACTTTTCTTCAACATAGATTTAAGGAAATACTCAGCCCTCCGAATATTGTTGGATTGAAACTCCCATCAGACCAACCAAACATAGCTAATGCTGAGAGATCATAGGAGTTACAGGCCAAAAACTTCTTGAGAGTCAAAATTGCCCAGGATAGGGGAGTCTTTTACTGTCTCACTGTGAACAGTAACAAATGGTGGACTATTTGTCCCAATCTGAACTGTTAACTATTTTTAACACTTTCATCCCACTTGCTGTTGCTGATTGTGGAACTTTTCTAATTGTCCTTGTGGTCCCTTTTTGGGATACTTATATCACCACCTATAAGACACCCTTAGAATCTTTGAGGCTACTTCCAAACCCCATGATTTGTAGCTGTATGGTCCTTTTCTCTGGATCACTTTGTCTCAACCCACCAACAGTTACCAAAATCAACAATCAGTATTGAACAACTGCTGCCACCTCAGACACTCTTAATCTGACTTGTCATCACCTTAATAATATCACTGTTGCACCTAAAGATGCATGTGTGTATATTACAAAATATTTATTAAAAGAACGATCAGATCATTTAGTGTAGTGTTTCAGAGGACCAGCAGGGTTTTTTTAAAAAATGCACCAGCAATCAGTATATATCTGTCCCATTGACTAGAGCTATTTTTTTTTTATTTTCCAGAAATTCTCTAGGGTCTGGCAGCCAATCTGTGAACCCCACCTCCTGAGAGAAGAACTGAACCATCTAAACTGGGCTCTACAGGCCAATGGTCACTCCAGTTCAGACATCAGAAGAGCCTATAGACCCAGAAAAAACCACAGCAGTGAAGATAAGCAGCCAAACAAAGGGAATGTGTTTTTACCATACATCAAAGGGGCACTGACCATATAGGGAAACTGATGAAAAAATATAACCTCCAAGCAATATACAAACCGACCAAGAAAATTTAACAAATGCTACACTCAGCAAAGGACAAGAGGGATCCTCTAACTTCTGCAGGAGTTTACTGCATACCTTGCCGCTGTGGGCAGGTCTACATAGGGACCACAAAACTCAGCGTCCAAGCACGAATCAAAGAACACGAAAGACACTGCAGACTGTTCCAGCCAGAAAAATCAGTGCTAGCAGAACATGTAATAAACCAACCTGGACACAGAATGCTTTTTGAAAGCACAGAAATTCTGGACCATTCTGACAATTACTATGTCAGAGAAGCCATTGAAATCCATAAACACATGGCCAATTTCAACAGGAAAGAAGAAACTCAGAAAGTAAACAAGATTTGGCTACCAGTACTGGAGAACACTAAAATCAAGACTCAAAAATATGACAATGAACACCACCCAGACTCTGGAGGTCTCTCTACAGGGAACAGTACAATGGGTTGCTAATGTACTTAATGCACTGTTAGGCATATCCCCTGACTAACAATACACCCTGGGGGATACCTCATTTAACAATAGGCCATCACACAGGCAAACTGTAACACATGCAAATTGCTCCCTCTCACCCGAGGACTACACAAGTATATATACTCTGTCTCACTTCCATGC
Organism: Iguana delicatissima; assembly: GCA_948472985.1. Classification (NCBI taxonomy): domain Eukaryota; kingdom Metazoa; phylum Chordata; class Lepidosauria; order Squamata; family Iguanidae; genus Iguana; species Iguana delicatissima. Next base: position 112,971 of record CAOKZL010001771.1, on the reverse strand, counting down.
CGCCAGATCCTCTGAAGATGCCAGCCACAGATGCAGGTGAAATGTCAGGAGAACATACTAATAGAACATGGCCTCAAAGCCCGGAAAACCCACAACAACCTATGGCAGCCAATGGTTCAGAAACTGGCACTGGTCCAGGGACCACCATTTTGAGTAGTACTAACTTAGTATGCTGAAAAAGGTGGTAACAAAGTTCAACTTGTTAACTATCAATCTTTCTTAGTCACACATCACACCACACTCCTTTCTGACTACAATTAAGGCTGACTAAAAACCCAACTGACATCTGATTGCTTTTCTACTGTCTAAACTGAACTCTTTCTTCCAACTGACCTCTACTAACTAATTGAATTAATGGCTCATCTCTAACTGACTAACATGCTCACCTTTTCAAATTACATTCAAACTCACAGTCAATCACTAGTCACTTCCAACATTCCATGTCCTTACCTCCTCACAAAAGACCACTTACTTTAATACATCTGCTAAACGTACAAAACATGACAATGCTTTACCTTATTTCCTGTAATGTATAGTGAAAACCTATGTATGGAAGTCCAGAACATCACACTCACCATCATTGTGAGAGTTGTATGCTGGCTGAAGAGATTTCCTTTCCTGAAGCAGAGTATCAGATATAATCCTCCTTCCTCATATAAGGTCTAACACTGCAAAAATAAAAACAAATGTCTGTGTTTTTCATCTGTCATATCATATTTCACTTCCGCCTTGATAAGAGGCTTGTCCAAGGTTCCAATCTTTTGCAATGTCCCCAAAGATAGTTTCTACTTTTCGGCTGAAGTGGTTCCCCCAGACATCTTTGCAGGGTGCATCGAATGTTGTCCCTGTTGGTTCTCTTTCAGCAGATGCTCTGGATATTCAAACCATAGTTCTCCTCCACATTCCTTTTGTCTTTCTGCAGCTCTGCTGGTTGACATTCACTGCTAAACTCTTTGTTGACTTCATAGAGAGCACATAGGTTGTCTGTCAGTTCCTTGCTGATATCTCCCGAACTCACTACCGTGTATTATTTCTTGATTTTTATTGGGAACTGTCTAAATTGTTTATATTGTTTTATCTGCTTGCTGCAGATTTTGTGATAAAAGTGTAGGATAAAAATATGTAAATAAATAAAATGAATTATTTCATTTTTATATGATTTCTCACAAACCACTTTGACAGATAAGTGCCATTCTTATATAGATTAATAAAATAAAGTAGGAAATTGCACTTGGTATTTTTTTTAACTTACAGGCCAAACAAAAGTTCTTCTGATTGAAAATTATGAGCCAGTGGAGATGCCTGTAAGAGAGCTGGGGAGAGTGAGACATTATGAAATGACAAAGTAGACCAGAGGACTTGAAGAAAGACAAGGGTATCTGACCTGCACCATTTGATAAGCGATATCACAGCTGGAAATGGGGAACTTAATTCCTTCAAGAAGCATAGAGGAAAGAAATAGGATGAAAACGTGTTCCATTTTCTAGATTAGCAGAAGTAATCTCCATTTCCTTTCCCTCTAAAACTAACATTTGGAGGTTGGGAGGGAAAGGTAAACCCAGATATCACACAAGGTCAGTGCAAGCAAAGAGCCATCTGCTAACCAAATGAATGGCTTCCTGGCCGTGTAGGCAATGAAAACAAAAACATTCTCTTCCTGAGACTTCTTCCTTGAAAATGAAGCCTGGCCTTAGTGCCAAGTTTTGAGTCTCTCCTTGTGTTTTATCTGAGTCCAGGACACTGGTCAGAATTCTCCTGCTGATGCACTACACTAGCAGTGGTACTTTCCCTAGAAGCAATGAGAGGAGGCAGAAAAATCTATTGGCTTTTAGCAGCCTATTTCTCCAGTGCCTTACTTCCTTCATGACTGTTGTGTTCATGGGTTTTTTTTTTCATCCTGTTGCCATTGCCTACCCTCACTTCGTGCACGACCATATTCCAGCCATAAAATTAACAACATTCATGTCCCTCCAACTTACCCACATTTTGATAGCCTCCAGTTGTCCTAATTTGACACAGATAGTTAATCCTCTGTTGTCCTACATTTTTAGATGTTTTTAAAATGTCCCGTTTCTCTCTCCTCCTCACACTTCAGCTTACTTCAGTTGATGCAAACTGAGTTTAACATTTAGGCCCTTTCCGCACCTTACCTTTCTCCGGCACTGGGGTGCGGGGATCGCACGAGCAGCCTCCGGCAAGAGGCTCTCACGTCCCTGCTGCTTCAGCTCTGCACGAGCTGCCTGCTCGTGCAAGAGCCCCACCTCTTCCTTCCGCAGCGCAGCCTGGGAGTTTCTCCAGTACCTTACTTCCTTCATGACTATTGTGTCCACAGGGTTTCCTGTGCTGGGGCAGGAAGCACAACCAGCATGGCTCTGGAGGCTCCACATGCCAGGTAAGTGCGCGCGGGGCCCAGGAGAAATGTGCAATCACACACCATTTTTGGCTTCCAGCTGAAAATGAAAAGGTGTGCGATCGGTGCCTGCCGGCCCCTGGAGCATCATGCGATTGTGAGTATGTCGTGCAGATTGCTCCTCACAATTGCTCGATGCTCCAGGCACCCTTTCACATGAAAAATGCCGTGCGGAAAGGGCCTTAGAAGCAGTCTGCTCTCTCAATTAAGTCAACAGGGAGAAGAGGAGAGGAGGGGGGCATCTTGCCTTTTCCGGTAGACTCAGGCAAAAGCAAATGGATTGCAGCCTACTTTGGCTTATGTGGTCTTCTACATTAATAACTTGTGCCATCTTGACCACACTCGTATGTTGCTTGGCCACTGGTATTCTAGTTTTTTTCTGTCAAATACTGGAGGGTATGCTTTTTTAAAAAAATTGGCAAACACTATTGGTGCCTTTACATGCTCAGCTGACTCCACTTATCTTCACTGGAGGCTTTATTGGTTGTTCTATAACCAACATAAACTTGTCAGTCAACATCACAACATGATGTGTGAAGGCAAGCCTTTATACTGGTGGCACCAACTTTTTGGAATACCTTCCACCACAAAATTCAAGAGACAGAAAGTGTGTTGAGTTTCCAATACCTATTAAAATGCGTATTATCTATGTGGACTTCTTTACTTGTTCCTAATTATTTTTTCTCTTTCTCCACTAATACATTTCTGTCAAGAGACTTTTAAATTTCAATAACAACAACAACAACAATAATCATGGTGATGATGTTTCTGTCACTTTATATTGGGGCATATATGCCTCCAGCCGTAACCACTTTAGAGATGTTGTTATATTAATTAATTAAATATAAATGAAATAACAGTCAAAAGCCCTCAAGGGATTTTTCAAGCATTTGACAGGGATGCTCAGAAAATTAATTGAATGAAGGCTAAGTGGTCCCTGCCCTGTGCATCCATGTTTGCTTGCCCTCACAAGCAAATGCAAAGACAAAAGAAACCTTGCTTCCATTTCACTTGGAAAGGAATGACGTTGTCTTCCCTGGCCATCCATAATATGGTGAATGGGCATGATGGAGAGTATATTCCAAGCAGCCGTGTCCAGATCCTGAAACATCCAGGGAAGTAAACTGGACAAAGGACTGCCCAATATATTCTGCTACCAAGGCCGAGCAATAAATTTACCCCTCCCACCATCATAACATTATCCCATATGGAAGATGATGTTAGGTATTAGGAACAAAATATTATCTCCTGCAAGCTATATAACTGGGAGGAATAAAGGATGGGATCTGCTACCACTGGCTACAAACTAAGAGAGAGGGAAGAAGAGCTGTCTGTGTGTGAGGAAGTGAAGTTAAGCCTGAGGCTATTATATATAGTGTGGAAGCAACAGACATAATGTACTGTTTCAGCAGATGATGAAAAAAATGCATCAGGAAGCTTGTCTTTCACTTCTACTGCATCCAGAAGCACATAGCCATCTCATTCATGCATGCAAATGTGGTTGTACATTTCATCACTTCCAACACAGAGCATCTGGTGACATTATTTTGTTTACCAAGGCAGAAGATCCCACAAGTGTGTGACTTCCTCTTTACCACCATAAGTACAATAATAAATTAAATAACCAACAATTAACTTCTGTTTAATAATATCCAAAATCCGCCGTCTGAGGCAGATTCCTCACTTTCCCTAATGGTAGGGCCAGCAATCCAGGCCTGTCATAACACTGCTTTTTTTTGTTACAAGCTTGACGAATGAAGGGACTGCTATGAATCTGGCGTATCTTCATTTCAGTAAGGCCTTTGACAAAGTCCCCTGTGCTATTCTTGCAAACAAGCTAGTAAAATGAGGGCTACACAATGTTACTATTACATGGATTTGTAATTGGTTGACAGACTGAACCCAAAGGGTGCTCACCTATGGCTTTTCTTCACCCTGGAGAGAAGTGACTAGTAGGGTGCCACAGGGTTCTGTCAATGACTTGAATGATGGCACAGAGGGCGTGCTTATTCAATTTGCAGATGAACCAAATTAGGAAGGGTAGCAAATATCCCAGAGGAGAGGATCAGAATTAGGGCCAAAACTAACAAAATGAATTTCAGCAGGGAGAAATGTAAGGTACTATACTTGGACAGAAAAAATGAAATGCACAGATATACCTGGCTTGACCACAGTACATGTGAAAGGGATCTAGGAGTCTTAGTAGACCACAAGCTGAACAGGAGTCAACAGTGTGATTTAGCAGCTAAAAAAGCCAATGCAATTCCAAGCTATATCACTAGAAATATAGTATCTAGGTTGAGGGAAGTAATAATACCACTCTATTCTGTTTTGGTCAGACCTCAGCTGGAGTACTGGGACCAGTTCTGAGTACTACAATTCAAGAAGGATATTGACAAACCAGAACATGTCCAAAACAAGGCAACCAAAATGGAAATAGGCCTAGAAACGATGTCATATGTGGGGCAGATGAGAAAGCTGGATATGTTTAGCCTGGAGAAGACAAGGTTAAGAGGTGACATGATAACCATGTTTAAATATTTGAAAAGATGTAATATGGAAGAAAGCCAGAGTGGTACAGCGTTTGACCATTGGACTATAACCCTGGAGATCAGGGTCCAGTTCTCCACTCAGCCATGGAAACCCACTGAGTGATCCTGGGCACATCACACACTTTAAACTCTCAGAAACCCCATAATAGATTTGCCTTAGGGTTGCCATAATTTGGAAATGCCTTGAAGGCAAACAACAACAACAACCTATGGAAGATGGGGCAAACTTGTTTTCTGTTGCTTCAGAGACTAGGACACAGAGCAATGGCTTCAAACTACAGGGAAAGGGATTCCACCAAAACATTAGCAGGGACTTTCTAATGGTAAGAGCTGTTTGTCAGTGGGTTGTGGTATGGTGGATGGTGGAGCCTCCTTCTTTGGACATTTTAAACAGAAGCTAGATGTCCATTTGTTGGGATTGTTTTGATTTTGTATACCTGTATGGCAAGAGGTTGTACTAGACGCCCCTTGTGGTCTCTTCCAGCTCTATGATTCTATTAGTCTAATGACCAACTGGTTTGTGCTGGTTTGCTTTTAATTAATTCCTGGCTATTGCATTGTTTTAGTGGTTGGTATTTGAAAATGTTAATACTTGTTTTCTTTATAGTTTGACATTTTTATTTTAGAATTGCCCTTGAGTACAGTGTCAGTAGAAAAATTAAAAAGCAAGCAAGCAAGCAAGCAAGCAAGCAAGAGTATCCAGACACCATTTCTTTCCTGTTCATAGAACAGGACAGCCTTATCTGGAACCAAATTAAAAGATAAAATAAGTTGTTCAGATTTCAGAGAAATAATGGAATGCTTATCACCAGAGTCCAATGAATATTAATCATGAAAGTGTTCAGGAATTAATGGCATTTCTCTGTTACTTGCAATTTATAAAGCACCTAATAGATTTTCCTCATGCAAAGAGTAAAGCAACTGATCTGCCATATTTAATCAAGATAAAACATTAGAGCTAATTTCTCTTAGGGAACCCACTTGTGTGGATATTACTTAGCTATCTTGATTTATAAGATAAAATGACTGCTGGAATCAATTCCTAGGAATAAAACCCAAAATAGTACTTTTAAAAAAATCAATATGAATTGGTCCCCCTCCGCACCTTAAACATTTATGAATGTTGAAAATATGAACAAGTCACTGAATACAAACTGACTTGGCTGACAAGCATATTACTAATTATAAATATACTGTTGGTACAGCAATGTAGTGGGCCATAAGCTTTCACTTCGTCACAAACACACACACACACAGCCCAGAACTGCACAACTGAAAGCAAAATAACTTTATGGATTAATTCCTCCCTCTTACTTGTATCACCCTCCTAGAGCATAGTGTTTAAAACTATCATAGTTTATTCTCCAATTTTAAGTCCATATAGACAGCTGGGATCTGTGCTCCAGTCTTAGGGTGTGTAAGAAGATGCCTTCCACCAAGCCAGACAATTTGTCCATCTAATCCAAAGAGTGGCTGCAGGGCCACATATGCTCCGGAAGTCTGTTGCTGCAGCCTTCAGTCTAGAATCCTCAGACTGCCGCCCAATAAAGGAGATGGAAGCTCTCTATCTGTTTCACATTTTCTTAAAAAAATCAGCTTCTCACCCACCTTTCACACTACATAATTATAGTACTATGATTCCACTTCGACTGCTGTGGCTACATCTATTGGAACCCTGGGATCTGGAGTTTGGTGAGGCCTTAGAGTTCTCTGATTGAGAATTCTAAGTGTCCTTGCCTAAATTGCACATCCCTGGATTCTAGAGGATGTTGCCTTGGCAGTTGAAGTGGAATCATAGGCCCTTTTCGCACAGCATTTGCCATGCAAAAGGGCCCCTCGAGCATTGTGCAAATGTGAGGAGCAGTCCACACGATGCACTCACAATTGTTCCAGGGTCCGGCAGGCACCACTCGCACACTTTTTCATTTTTGGCTTTGAGCTGAAAATGGTGCATGATCGCGCATCGCTTCGGGGCCCCTCATGCACTTGCCGTCCATGCAGAGCTCCGGAGCCGCGGTACTCAGGCTTCCTGCCCCAGCACAGCCTGGGAAACTCCCAGGCTGCACTGCGGAAGGAAGAGGCGGGGCTCTCACACAAGTGGGCAGCAGCTGCGGAGCTGAAGGAACCAGGACATGAGAGCCTCTTGCTGGAGGCTGCTCACACGATCCCCATACCCCAGCTCCGTGAAAAGGTGTGCTGCAGAAAGGGCTGTAGTGCTATAACCATAATGTGAAAAGACCTCTTGTCCTTGTGGAATGGTATTTTTGGCAGTTCATATGGGCCAAGTCCATGGCAAGAATTAAAATTTGGCCCTTGGACCCACCCCTGATCTAACCCAGTACTGGCAAACAGCAGCTTTTTGAAATCTGAAGCAGACCCTGATCATTGTAGTTAGAGATGTCAGTGACTAAAACTAGGACCTTCTTCATGCCAAGCACCTGTTCTGTCAATGCGCTCATCTGTTCTGTCCTTCCTAACGTATACATTCCAGTTGAGTCATAGGATAGGTGGTATAAAGATGATAGGATGGGAATCTGGTGGGCTGCTGGTTTGAATAAGTGAGCAATGCACCACTTAAGGCATACCATCAATGTAGTAACCTGAGCCATGTTTCTCTTCTTTGGCTATGCTCTTTTGCTTGCCAGATGGATGATCATTACAGTAGGCCAATACAGATGATCAGTTCTTAACAGAAGCATAGCCACACTAGACAATCACAATGTGTTGATACTATCTTAGCTATCATGGCTCCATCCTGTGAAATTCTGGGATTTGTAGTTTGGTGGTGGGGTACTTAGAATTCTTTGCCAGAGAGCTCTGATACTGTAGTTCAGGGGAGTACACTAGAGAATCTCCACAAACTAGAGGCCTACTTGGACAGAGTGTTATCAAGCTGCTATAATGTGGTGTGTGGCTTTTACTCAAGTGTTTACATGCAGTGTCTTAAAAATTCCTACTTGTGTTCATCCTTTCTATCTACCTGCTATATTAAGCATGAGGAAAGCATGGGCCATAAGCAGCTCTTGCTTTTTTCTCCCTAGCTTCCAAATCTCCCCAAGCCCAGATTAAAGGGAGGCTTGACAAAAGACTTGAAAAGGTCAATAGCTGTTCCTAGAGCCCTCCAGGAGTGGCTGATTTGTTCGTTTTTGAGAAAAACAACTCCAATTCCAACCCTAAAACCCAGAACAGATATCAGAACAAGAAGCAAAAATTGGCTTCTACTCTCCTGCAGTTGACTACTCCTATTCTAAGCCATAAAATTTCTTACTCATATGCAGTTGTGTGTTTAAAAGTCAGTCATCTGAAATTGGTATGCTGAGGTATTTCATTTCATCTGTTTTTTTAAGTGAATCAACCTAATTCATAGTTTCTAGACTAACAGAAAGTCTGGAACACAGACTGTGCACCTTTCCAAATTCCATGATACAGTTGTCTCCTCAAAAACATTGCGCAAAAATGTGTATATTAAAGAAAGATATGTACCAAAAAAAAGCTACACATTAGAGAAATATACTAAATGTATATGTTTAGGGGAAATGTGTAAGAAAATAGATATGAATCTCCATCCATCTTTTTTTAAAAGGCATCAAAAAATGCAGAAATGGGACAAAATGGATACATGATGGAATAAGTGTAGAACTAAGGTCCTCAATAGCCTGAAGGCACCAGATCTTGTTTGATCTTGGAAGCTAAGTAGGGTCAGGTCTCGTTAGTATTTCGATGGGGAACCATAAAAGATTATTAGATGCTGTAGGCTATGTTTCAGAGGAAGGCAATGGCAAACCACCTCTGAGCATTCCTTGCCTAAGAAATTCCTATGAAATTCATGAGGTAAGTTGACAGGTCACTTGAAAGCACATACATGTGAAATTGAGACAGACTGGATATGAGGCTGATTCACAGATCTCTAACCTGGGGCCCCTTGGCACTGGATCCCTGTGTGATGTTCTGGACATCTGAAAAAAAAGTTCTGTTTACATTATAGAAAATAAGATAATGTATTGGCATGTACTGTATCATATGAAATAAGATAACTGGTCTATTGGGAGAGGGTAAGAGCATAGAATGTCGGAAGTGATTGGTGATTGGTCAAGTGTTTGAATGGGAGTCTTTTTAAAAAATGGGACAAAAGTTAGAGATATGAATGTTAGGGTCACTTAATTCTAGTTGATTAGAGAAGGCGTGAGGCAGGGACAACAGAACAGTCAAGGGTCAGCTGATTACAGTAGCAAGTGAATTATGTTTGAGGAAGGTTAATTAGAATTAATATATAAATGTATCAATAACAATGAGACCTAAGCTAACACACTGCATTGTTTGAACAACAATAGTTGTGAAGAGTTTCATTTTCTGCTTCTGTTAGATAAATGGTTTTGTTTATATGTGCACTCCTTTTGGGGTTGCCACACAGAGATTAGGTAGTTGACAAGCTCAGTCATGGTGGTGTCTAGGGTGGCAACGGCTTAAATAATCAGAAGAGGGTGATCCCATTGGTGACTGGTGGGACAAATAGAGGTCCCCAAAGGCTGAGCATGCCCCTGCAACACAGATCATATTCTGTTCCTGCCATCTCCTAGTCTTGTCTATCTAAACTGCAGGTTGTGACTGAGGGGGCTATATCTTTGAATATCAGGGATGGATTCTGGGACCACCTGTCTTCCCCCAAGTCTGTTTTGACAGTCCTCAGTCCTTCCAGACTCCTCAGTCCCCGTGTGTTCAGCTCCCAAGGGTGAGTTGCCTCTACTGGAAGCCTTCAGATTTAGCAATTCACCTTCTGAATAGGTTGCAAACCAACACATGCACACATACTGTTTAACGTTAAAAAAAAACTGTTTTCTTCAAAACCAGAAGTTGACTTCCAGTCTCATGCTATATTGTTTTGTTTTGCATAGCATTTTTGACAATCCTTGCAGCCTCTGCAGGATTCTAGGAGCAGAAAATTGGGCCTCAGATTCACCACAATTTCCCATACCTTTTGTACAGGATCCAGCATAATGGAAATTCAGCCTCAGTTGTCAAGATATTCTGAAGAAAAAGAGATCATTGTGAAGCTGGTACTCAAAACATACATCTGACAAATGAAACATTTTCTTTTATTTGTCTTGCTCATCAAGGGCACATGTAAAGCAATTTTATTGTTTATTTATTGAAGTGAGCATCAAGAAGTTTCCGGTGTAAGATTCCTGGAATTTATCAACACCCTTGCCACTTAGACAGTGCTGGAGGGTTCATTGTGATGTTTTGAGCCATAAAACTCAATTAGGTTTTGAACTTATAAATTAGGTCCTTCACACTCATATCTTGCTTCTTCATAGGCTAGATGATACAACCTTTAACTTTTGTTTACCTGGAAGAGAGAAAAGGAGCTTCTAGTCTGATGATTTTAAATTCTTGCTGGATCATTTTCTGCTCCTTACTTCAGAAACCAGCCAGAGAGTTCAAGAGTTGTCAATGTGAGCTTTCAGAATATAGAGTAAGGAGTGGAAAGTTGGAGGAAGAGCCAAGCCTCAAGCCCATTGAAAGCTAAATTGCTGGCAGAATCAGGGATCCACTTCAGTCCTGATTCTAGATGAAAAAGAATACATTCAAATATTTATATCACATCATTCTTAATAACAGGGTGGTTTTATGACCATTAAAACAATTTCCATAAAAAAGTTGAGTTTCTACTTTTCCAGCTCTCTTCTTGTCCTTTGTATATGTATGTCTTACTCCATCCTGAAGTATAAAGACACACTTAAAACAACTTGCCTGTGGTAAATACCAGCTTGAACAAAAAGTTTCAGACTCCTTCTTAGAACTTAGTTTCCACAGGGATGGGGTAACTGTGGAGAACACATTTCAGCACATGCCCTTCCTGCCAGAATATGTTGCAGCACTGAAACAATGAGTGAGAATTTCATTTCACTTCATTTCTGATATGTACTTACATTAGCAGAAAGTCACAAATGTCCTCATATTTCAGATGTAAAGCATCTACATTTTTTTAAAATTGAATTTGGAAGAGACCATCACTGATTGATTGATTCACCCATGCCCAAGGATTTGACTTTTAAGTCCTCCCAATTGGTATAGCTGTACATTCAGCTACATTGGTGCTGAATTAAGGCTGCCAACTCTTTCTTTTAAGAAGCCCCTCAGCTTTAACACCTCTATGCCAGGCAGGCAGGTATGTCTATCTATTGTATTTGGCTGGTACATGGAGTAATTAAGTTCATATTTAAAGAATGTAATGAGATTCACACATATCTTTGTACTTGGGATGAAAATGTGAGCTGCACTGTTCGTTTTCATCTGTCTTCAAAAGCAAGCTAATATGGATCTATCAAGAATGAGGGAAATTACTCAGAAGCAATCTTGCCTATCAGCGATGTTAAACAACTGAAATAGAGGAGAAGAGAGAAAGTAGCAAACCAAACAGAACTTTCTCCAGAAGATTTAATGGAGCTATAAAGTGTTTTGGCAAAAGCTGTATACATTCTGTTGTCACAATATAATTACAAAAGCTATAATTGCCATAATATATAATGAAGACATGTGGAGATAAAAGTATAAATAGCCCCAAATGCAAGCAGGTCATAATCAAAAGCTATCAAGGTATACAGTGAAACATGAGTGTAAACTTGCTCAAAAGTCCATCAGTGCAGATCTTATTCTTACAGCTTCATTGTCTAAGACAGACAGCAAAGGATATTGAAAAACCAAGTGAGATCAATATGAAGTTTTTATTGTTGCACTCTAAGTGTGCATCTTTGATTGGAAACACCCACATACTGCCAATATGATTCCCAACTCAGAATCTTACAGTTCAGAAATCCAATGTTATTGTAGTATGGCTCAGTTTGCAATGTAAGCTACTTTCCTACAAACTTTTCTCAGAAAGTACAGAAACTATATGTTAACTTCTTGGGACATCATCTTTAAGGACTGGGCAATAACCTTTTTGACATGGATTACGTGTTTTTCCTTGACCTCATAAAGGGTATTTTTAGCTCGTTGATTAATACAGATGGGATATTTCATGTTTTATGAGCACCTCTCTGTTCTTGCTCAAATCCTGTTCACATCCTCCCAAATGGTGGCACTGACTAGTTTTTCCTGATTAATCCACACCAGCCTGGATAGACATGATAGATCTAATTTGCAGTTCTTTGATTGCATTTTCCAAAAACAGTATCACTTTTTCCTGTTTAGTTCAGTGAGCAATATCAAATAAATATGATCTGTACACGCCAGGACATACTGACAAGCCTTTTATATCCCAAGTGCAAATATACAGACTCATCATGAGTAATCTTCACGTTATGCAAAATGTGAGTAGCTGTAATGATAAAGTAGGTGGGAGGGATTTCCCAAAAGATAGGCTTTGCTAAAAGTTCCACAAAAAAGTTCATAACAGTGGCCCTTTTGCAAACAATTCCACAGAGTATTCTAAAGTTTTCCTAATCACCTATGAAAACTGTATATGAAACAGTTGGGGCAGCTGTGCAGTCCTATTTAATATTTCACTTTCACTGTCACACCGTTTTTCAATCCTACATTGCTCCCTATCGTGTCAATTAAGGTGTTTAACATCCTGGGTTCTCACATCACTATCAAGGAGAAAACTGAACGATTTTGCCATTGCTGCATAATTGTGTACAAAGCTGCAACAACAAATTTACAACCTCGACTCTATACTAGTCCCCCAGTGCCTTGAATAATTTATTACTGGATCTGGCTCACTTGATAATGGAGTCTGATTTTCTCATTTATCATTGTTGGAGAGCAGAGGAGGAGGGGGAAATCGAATCTGAAATTCTTCTGGGAGAACCTTTATCACTTCCCTGTATAAATCTTAAAACTTCAGCAGCTTGAAGAAGCCTAAGTTTTCCGGGCAAAATGAAATTTGAAAATGCAAGGGATCAACCGTGATTCTCCCAGTTGAAACATAAAGTGCAAGCAAGGATTCAAGAGGCAGGGTGTGAGAGTTTTAAAAGGGTGGTAAATAGTGGGGGAAACCATACAAAACCCTCAAAACATAGCAATAATGTTTGTTTTAGAAGTCCACGGTGCTAATAAAACAGAGTAAGAGTTGGGAAAATGTGGTTACTGCCTGGTAAACATGACCTTCAGGAGTTATAAGAGGATTTTAAAGATTATCTCAGCCATGCGTTGGAGAGCACTCCAGGCAACCTCCTTAGAACAGATTAAAAATTTCTATGTAGCAACAAAGATTTTTGAACTGTCACAGTGACCTGGGACAGGAGAGGAGGAAGTGGGGGGAAAAAAGATAACATTACAATCCTAATTTCCTAGTGCTGTTGACCTGATTAAAGTCAAAGGGAAATTGCACATCCATTACAAGTCCAAAGAGGACTAAAGAGATGTGGGTTCTTAACCACAGTGAGTGTTATCTACAATATATTGTAAGACTGTTAGTCTGGTAAGGTACTTAGTGCTCTAATCCCCTCCTATGAAGTATAGCACTAGAACTTTCTAAAGGAGAATCTGAAGCACTTCACCAAACTATAAATTCCACAAGTCCATGGGAGGGAATCATGACAGTTAGGACTGCTTTTGACAGTGTAGCATTGAATAGATAATCTATAAGAGAAAAAGGAATAGAAGAATGAGGGACAGCAAAGAGTCAGATGGAACAGAGGGTAGAGTTAGGTGAGAAATTTCGATTGTGATGTTGTAATTAGTGACAGAGGATGCAACAATGGTATCTGGTGCCCATTATAGTTAGGACTAACAGAGCACATAGTTATAAAAAGGCTGGAGCCAAGGAGTTTGCCACCCAACCATGCCCATTGTAGGATCTAAGTAGGCAACATATTGATGCATCAATCAAAGTAAAGAACAACATCTTGCCTTGATTCAGAAGAACTGAGTGTTGTCTCATTTGATTATGTGCTGGGAGAAAAAGTGTGTGGCTTCCACCACAATTTCTATCATACAGCCCCAGTCCTTCAGTTATACATCCTTGCCCTTTACAAGAAATTTGGCCCTTGCAAAACTCAGCCTTGAAAGAAGGGAACTGTGCAACAAAAAGAAGCAGAGCAATCTACTTACTTCTGTGCTTTGTTGTTGTTATATGCCTTCAGGCCATTTCAGACTTAAGGTGACCCTAAGGCAACTCTCTCACAGAGTTTTCTTGGCAAGATTTGTTCCAAGGAGCTTTGCTTTTGCCTTCCTCTCAGGCTGAGAGAATGTGACTTGCCCAATGTCATCCAATGGGTTTCCATGGCTGATTGGGGTTCTGTGTTAGCAGAAAAGAAAATCACTTCCGTTTTCTAGTTAGGCACTCTACTCCTTGAATAAAGGTCTGGCTACAGAGCTTTCATCTCTGGAAAAAAGGAAATAAGAAGAGAAAGAGTTTACTCATAAGACTGCACAGCAAAGTTCCAGTCATATCCCACTCCTATAGCTGCAAGCATACTTTTCAACTGTCCTAATTTAGCAGGAACAGTCCCAGTTAATCCTCTGTTGTCCCCTTTTTTCAGCTGCTTTTCAAATATCCCAGTTTCATCCTCTTCCCACATTTTGCCTTTTTCCTCAGCTTCCTTCAGTTGGTGCAAACTGGATCCAAAGTATAAAAGTAGTTTCTCATCAGGAGTGACAGGAAGGAGACAAGTCTTGCTCTCAACAAAAGCAAACTGCTGTAACCTCTCCCAGCTTTGGTACAGAACAGCCTGTGCTATGCAATTCCAAATTGCTCCTTGAAGTCTGCAAAAGGAACAAACTCACCTTGTAGAAAAGCAAGGGAAGAGGGCAGCCCTGCCAGTTAAGAGGTCTTTCCTAGATGAGATCCCCTGGTAAATCATAGTACTTCCCAGAATTATGTGCCCAGTGCTCTCTTAGTGTCTCTTTCTTGCAAGCACAATGGTTTCCCCTCCCAAGACCCCTAAAATAAGATCAGTATTACAAAGAAACATTCCTGATCCCCCCTTTCTTCAGTTTTGATTTTTGTTCGTTTTTGAGATTTCATGAACCTTATATTAATTTTACAAGTTTTCAGGCTTAGTTTTACTGGTTTTCTTCTATCCACCTCCCACTTTTTGATTTACTAATCCCTTCAGACTGCCACAGGTAAGAAACCTGCCACCTCATGCCCCTCATGGATTTCCTTGTTCCTTTACAATTTTGTAATCCTCACATCAGATGAAGGGCTGAATGAAAGAATGAGACTGAGATAATCAAATGATGAGTACAGTATTATTATTATGCCATGGGGGGAGTGATTTCCCTGTAAAATCCATCATCACCTTGGTTGAAATCCACCTGGGTCTGTATTCAAACAGTGGCATGACCAGAGCCAAAGGGAACAGGGCATACACAAGACAGGAGGAGTTTCATATGTGACTCTCCCCTTTGTTCAATGCACAATGGGAAATGTGACATTTCTGCAATTTGTTTTTTGTTTGAAGTACAGAATGGTATGGAGTAAAAGATATTATCAGTGATCCAGACTAGAGCCAATGAAGTTCATGACCAGCGAAGAGCCAGGAAGTAGGCCTGGAAGTTCAGCTTTGGCCCATGGGCTGGAGATTCTCTTCTGTATCATTATACTCTGCTCTAAGGTCCAGGTTCATGCCATATGTACTGTGCCCTAAATTCAGTTTCTTCGTATATTTATGGATACACTGGCTGGAGAATTTTGGGAACTGTACTCCAAAGTGCCAAGTTTTACAAGTTTTGATTGGCATGCTCTGGGATTCAGATTTACCACATCTGATACCTAAAAAGCCAAACTTCAGAGGTCAAAAATGTTTGTCTGGAAGCACTCCAAGGAATCTTGCTGTCAAGGTCCAGTAGATGTTTATTTGGCATAACTTACCTTGACAGTGAGCAGGGCTGGTCAGAAACCAGATAATCATTTGGCTGAACAGAATGTGTATTTGGTGTCATGGCTCATATTCTCCCGCCATTCACAGTCTATGCTTTGGAGAAACAAAACTTCTGTGCAGTGATGACCAGAAGCTTTGCAGTACAGTTTACACTATTTTGTCCTTCTGCAATGCAGCAGACGGCAATGTACCGGCTAAAAATCCTACTGTTGTGTGATTCAAAGCAGAGAATTCTCTCCTTCCAGAATTTAATAGGATCTGGATACTGAAGAGGACATCAAATGTTCTAAATACCTCGAATGTTAGTGCTTAGATGGAAGTTGAAACTACACAAGTGAAGTCACTGATATAACATTAAGTTCTGGAGAAGTGGTACTTGTCATGGCAATTGTTTTTGTAGACAAGAGCAGAACTGGTGGCACATAGGTAGCATGGCTTCCAGGCATTATGGTAGTAAAATAATAAATTCCATGGACTGTGGCGAATAAAATAAAATAAAAAAAATCCAATCCTTGTTCACTATTGAAACTGGCCCTGAGCTTGCTCCAGGCCGCACCAATCCACTAAACTTAGCCACCTTTTACATTTTCCACAATTCTCCTTAACTAGCATGATTCAAGGGCACTGTGTGAAGTTAACCAGACCCAGCTGATCACGGAACTGTCACTACAGTCAGGTGTCAAGACCTTCAGAACCTACCATGGACAGAGGAAAGGTCTCACCAAAGCATACTTTGCTCAGAATACCTTCAGACCTGGACAAGTGAAGGCCAGGTAACATGGAATTTATACAGACTTATTTATACAGTGCTTATTGAGTATAATAGCAACAACGATAAAAACAGCAGTAGCAGAAACAGCTGCGCTTTGGGGTTATCACCTGGGGACTTTCCTTGGCTTCTGAAATCCTCCCCAGCAATAATCTGGAGGGGAGTGGGAAATCAGTCACTGCTTTTTAAATCAAAAAATGGTGACATGAGCCCTTCTCTCCTTACACCACAAATTCCTACCAACAGCCTTGAGTGACTTTTAATTTCACCAGAGGAGAATCAGTAATTATTTGTAGTTTATCTTACCTGCTAAAAGGATCCTTGAAGTACAAACTAATTAGGCTTTTAGATAAACTGATTGTCCAGGTAACAAACAAGATCGCATTTCCTAATCACTGGGAGATTTATGCAGCTTTATTTGAGCCCTATTGCATGGAATAGAAATCACAGTAAATCAAGCAGAAAGGAAATGCGGCAGTGACTAGGGTTAATATCATTTTGGAATATACTCAATAGAAACTTGTCTGTTGAATGCAAAGTACGTATTGAAGCTGAGGGGGAGGCGGGGGGAAGAAGAGCCATAACCTGCATGCATATTCAGTGTATTTTAGCAATCTTTTTTTCCCCACTGCAAAACTGCAGCAATCATAGAATCATAGAATTGTAGAGCTGGAATAGACCACAGGGGCTATCCAGTCCAGCCCCCTGCCGTGCAGGAACACACATCAAAGCACTCCCAACAGATGGCCATCCAGCCTCTGCTTAAAAACTTCCAAAGAAGGAGACTCCATCACACTCCAAGGCAGCATATTCCACTGCCAGACACCTCTGACCATCAGGAAGTTCTTTTCCCGTAGTTTGAATCCATTGCTCCTTGTCCTAGTTTCTAGGGCAGTGGAAAACAAGCCTGTTCCCTCTTCAATATGACATCCTTTAAAATATTTAAACACAGCTATCATGTCCCCTCTTAAACTTCTCTTCTGCAAACTAAACACACCCAACTCCCTAAGACGCTCCTCATGGTTTCCAGACCCTTCACCGTTTTGGTTGCCTTCCTCTTGACATGCAATCATACCCAAGATTCCTCTCCACCCATGCTGACCACTCATTGGCCACAGAAGTGCTTGCAAGTACCTTCAGCTGGAGCTCCATATGTCAGAGGTGTTCCTTCAGAAGGGAATACTGGAAACCTCTTTCCTCAATGACCATAAAACCATGATGACTGTTATTACGGGAAGGGAGTTACATATGTAACATGCAGAATGCCCTCCAATCTCACCCTCTGCAGTCTAAACTGATGTAGTCCACTACCTTTTTGCCTCATTTTGTGGGATTTGTAATTAACGAGCTTACAACTTATTCCAGTGGATTCATCCGTGTTTTTCAGCAGCATGACATGGCGTGGACAGCACTTGCATGCTCATCTGTGTTTTCTAATGCCAAGAAAAATCCTATTATCTATGGCAAACCTTGGTTCCAATAATTGGTTTATGGAGACTAATTAGAATTAATTAAGGTAATGAGCACTTGGTGGCTGCCTCTGACATTTCATTTATGATTAGCTATAAGTGACACAAGCTCTCAGAGAATTATTTGGAGGCTCTGCTTTGACAACCTATAAATACCATGTCATACA
This sequence comes from Iguana delicatissima, assembly GCA_948472985.1. NCBI lineage: Eukaryota > Metazoa > Chordata > Lepidosauria > Squamata > Iguanidae > Iguana > Iguana delicatissima. The sequence continues at coordinate 94,772 of CAOKZL010001771.1, read as the reverse complement.
GAGTTGCACATTGCCATTGTAATGCTAACAGAGTCCTATTAGCTTTTTGTTTTGGTTTTGACTCTAATGGACATTATTAAAACATGCCAGAGAATTAGACCATGCTGTAACAGTGCAGCATTAATGATGGGTAATTTATGACTATGTGTACACTAAGCCATATTGGCGATTAGTTTTTTTCTAAAAAACAGAGTTCACTGAAAACTAAATGTAACAATAATAATTACATGGAGTAGTGGAAGAGTACAGGTTAAAAAAGATTAAAAACCACCAGGGAGAGGCAAAGAAAATCAAGCATTATATTTCATCAAGAATCAAGAATTAAAGTTCATATTGGTTTGAAAAAGAACATAATAAGTAATCTGCTAATTTGTTCTGACATGTTTCAGTATGGATCCTTTTGAGCTTCCTATTTATATGTGTGTAAGGGAAACACACAGTGCTATGGACAGAGCTTGGGAAAGTTATTTTGGACTATAGCTCCGTGAACCTCCCAGCTAATGTGGCCACAAGCCAATCACAGCCATGTTATTCTCTAGCCAGTAAATAAAAGCTGCATTAACCTGTCACACAAACATACTCCAAAGTCTTGATCTTTCTAAGATATGTTTTGAAACTTTAAGAAGAGGAACCAGCCAGGCTTTAGAATAAATACTCACAAGATTGGCATTTGCAAGCCTTTTTCCCCATTACTAAGACATTGTTAGAAATATAAAGGAAGACCTGCTTCCTCATATATTTTGTCTTCTGTATAGTCCAATCAATGCTTTCTAGGCTGGACTCTTTTAATCATGGTACTGGTTTTATGGAATGTCCACTCTACTTAGCCCATCTTTAACTATGGTTTATGCTACACTAAGGTGTGGCTTTGCTGGGGGACTTTTAGGAAAGAGTGGCACTGGTTAACTCTCTTTGCTTCTGTGACAAAAGTATATCCTTTTTTCACTGCCAGTTCCTATCATTACTGGTTGTGGTTCTGTTTATTTACAGTTTTATCAGTGCTTTGATTGTTAACACAGTTACTTTTTGGCCAATAGTTACTTGGATTCCTTGAAGAAAAAAGTAGATTTACATTCAAGCCAACCAACAAATTATATTAATTATTCTTTAAACCACAAAGAGGTTTTTATAGCTGTCCATCTAACTGCAGATATAGGTGGAGTTTTATTAGTGACATATAGAAACATAACCTCTCGTTACGCTCAAATATGTGTTTTTTTAGGTACTTGCATTAATTTTGATGTGAATTTTCCCCTAATATGTGCATTTTTGTACCTGTTTTTGACTGGACTAGGAAATGCAAATATTTGGGGGAAATGTGAAACCGTGAATTTTTCCCTAAAATATAACGGTTTTTAGTATCTTGTTGCACAATTACTGCCCCCTTGTACAACCAGCCCTTTCCCTGCCAACTGCATTTTCAGTTAGTTGAGGCAATGCCAGACAGCGTTCATGTTGCTGAGAGAAGAAAGGAGACACAATTCTCCCAGATTTCCAACAAGAATATATGAGTACTCTGGAGACCCGGGTGGATAACTTTTCTTATTCCATCTGTAGAAGCACAAACGGATGCTGCTAGGTGCCTCCCACCCTCTAATTGGCCATTGGGGTGCTCTCTAGCATGGGAAGGCTTGGACTGCTCCCCTTCCTTCCTTCCTTCCTTCCTTCCTTCCTTCCTTCCTTCCTTCTGTTCCATCCGAGCACATCTCAGCCTATGTGTATGGACATTAGGGACAGGAGGAAAATTGTTCAGTTCACATTTCAGTGTCCCCTTATGTGCACTTCCCTAACCAATACATAAACCAAAGTGTAGCTGTTATTAAGTATTTGCACTTCTCAGTGTTTTATTTCTTAGTTCAATCCTCCTATTTAACAAAAAAGTCACAGTGCATATATTAGGGGAAAATTCACATAAAAGGCCTATATTCATGAAAGAGAAATATGGTGTAGTGGTTTGAGCACTGGACTATGATTCTGGAGATCAGGGTTCGATTCCTGCTTGGAATCGATGAAAACCCATTGGGTGATCTTGGGCACGCCACACACTCTCAGCTCCAGAAAATCCTATGATGGGTTCATCTTAGGGTCTCCATAAGTCAGAAATGACATAAAGGCACTCAACAACAGCACAGTACAAATGCATATATTTGCAAAAATTTGCCAAAAATGAGTATTTTCATTAGCGCTGAGGGCAAAAATGACTATGTGAAGAGAAGCACACAGAGGAAAAAAAAGGATCATAGGTTTTCATGCAGACTTTTAAAAAGAAATTGCAAGATTTGGAAATACAGCAACATGCAAAAGCACATAAGAAGTTGTTAGCTCTGACGGCAATGAGTTGTGTTCTGGGTTTTACAGGAGCTATCCAAGTTGCTGAATGCTGCCCCTTCCCCCCGCCAAAAAAATTCAATATCTTGGATACCTTCTTTAATGATATAATATATAATGTGATATATGATATAAAACCCAGAATGGATTCATCACCCCACTGACATGGGAGCCACCAGCCACCACTGCAATAAACTAAATTCTGACTGGGAAAATTAGAAACAAAGTTACTGAAAGCAACGGATTCATCCATCTCAAATCAACCTGCAAATACCTTGTGACATTTTATGATGAAAATGCAGATAGATGTGTAACATCCCTTTTTTCACACACAAGGATCACAGCTGCATGGATGCTTTCCTCCTTCCTGTTATATCTTCCTAGCAACATCTTGAGATTGGTTAGGTTGAGAATTCTTTGCAGACCACACAATGACAAAAATCCCCCCAACTCACCTTTTAAGTGATGCACACTCCATCCCCCCATCATGGCCATTTGATGCTGGGGATCAGCAGCTTTTTCCTGTAGCTGGGCGCATTTCCCTCTGCAGTACCTCTCAAATTAGCAACAGGATATGAATGTGCATCTCTTCCTGTTACCATTTTGACAGTGGCTACAGAAGAAAATGGAGGTATTTGGGCTTGGTGTGGAAAGGGGGTCTGGGGAATATGAACTGGGCCCCGACCCCATGCACTGCCCACCCCTGACTTAAAGTATAGGGGGATAGTACCCAGAGGGATAGCTGGGGGGATAGTACCCAGAGATGTAGCAGTGAAGACATAGCTACATACCAGATGTGTATCTCTCTATAAAGGATTCCAGACAGTATCTGAAAGTTCCTCTGCTGTCCTTCAGTGTAATGATTAAGGAGGTAGGTGTACATGTTCAGAACTTCAGCATCAGAATGAATGTTTTATTGAACTTTATTCTTAGGAATATTTTTTTCCCAAAAAATTGGTCATAAATACTTTTCTTGCAGCAAATGCACAAGCTAGCTTTATTATTTTAGGAAATTTCTAGTTTTTGTTTGTTTGTTATTTTAAGAAAACAAATATGGTACAGACTAATAGTGGTTTCAACAAGCAGCCTTCTTCCCCTGAAACTTTGGAAATTTGGGCCATGGTCTTTTGCTTTTTTTTTTAAACTTATGTTCCATTCTTCATGAATAATATCAACACACTGGTTTTTCTTTTAAATTATGAATAGCAAATAATGAATTACCTTTGCAAATAGCATTCTAGCTTTTGACATGCATGTATACCTAGTGGTTTTTTGCTGTGTGCCTCCAAGTCATTTCTGACTTGGTGAATCTATCATGAGGTTTTCTTGACAGAATTTGTTGAAGGGGTTTGTCTTGGCCTTCCTCTGAGGCTAAGAGAGTGTGACTTGACCAAGGTCACCCAGTGGGTTTCCATGGCCAAGCAGGGATTCAAACCCTGCTGCACTGGTGTAGGGATGGGGGGGCGATGAGGGAAAAGCAACCTGGGTGGCACTTTTTTGGGGGGGTGCCTGCCCTCCATGTGCCATAGCCCTGCCCACGTGTTGTCGCTCTGCCCACATGAGCTGTTGCTCTGCCCATACATGTTGTAGCCCCACCCATGCATGCCGCAGCCCCATCCATGTGCACCATAGCCCCGCCCACACCCCTCCATCCCTACCCCATTTGTGTTAAGCTCTGCCACTGCCCTGCTGTCCTAATTCAACATTCAAACCACTAAACCACACTGGCTGTCCCACCACTACTGGTAGTTGGTTTAAATTTTTTTAAAAATATTAGAACAGAGATATGTGTAGTAGACCTAGCATTCTTGGGCTTCAAACACCTGCTTGATGAAGCATGCTTGCTTTTCCCTTGCACATTTTTTTTAAATTGCAAGTATCAATGGTTTCCCAAATGTCCACAAAAAGCCAAAGCAGGGTTTTAAAAATGGTATGCCCAGAAAGTCTGTAGAATATTTTCTCAGAGCACTTAGAAATCTCCTCTTGTGTTGAATCTAAAATCCCTTACATTGCAAATGGATGGGCAGCTCTTTGTTCCTGCTTCAAAAGCCAGGGCAGAATGTGCTCATGAAGTTTAAATGAACAGAACATAAACGTGGGCAAAGCATAACCTTTCTCAAGGTGTAAAAATGATGGGAGCAGAGGAGGAAAGACAGTCGGGAAGTCAGACTTGGTGTGAGAATGGGAATGCATTACATAAATCTGCAAGAGCGCCCATTTTCTCTCTAACTGGCAGAGAGTAACTTGAGCCCTATGCAGGTATTCTGCTGTCTAGTTTAAGGAAAGATGCGAGGAGATCAGTACATTAATCTCACTCTCTGTATCACTGTTCTTATATCATCTGAAGAGATGGCAACTTTTTTGTGAAAATTCACAGGACATGCGGTTCGTCTTTATCCTTCATACGTCTGCTAGTCACTGACTGGTAGTAATAGTCAGGAGAAGCTAGTGGGTTCCATCTCATAAGTATGGCAAATCTGTTGTTGGTTTTATTCCAGACTTTCAATGAGCTGTCCAAGGTGCTGAAACCTATTCCCCACAATAGGTTCTGAATGCTGCATAGCTCCTTTAAATCTGGAATAAAACCCAGAATAGATTTTATGAAGCCAATGACTGCCAATGACATGGAAGCAAGGGACTGCCCAGGCTATCCAAATGATCAGCAATCCTCCTTTTTCACAATTTTCAGTTGCACAGAGAGCCTGTATAGGTAAAAGAGCCTCACCTCTTCAGGTCATAGATTTTCATATGAAGAAAAAAGCCATTATGAAGGAAACAGAACTACCACACTCCCCTCCTCATGGGTTAATTTAAAACAGATGCCATAATACCTCAATAGGGTTCTGAAGAGGTCAGAGCAGCTTTCTCCAACCACAGATCTATCTGCACACTACACAATTTAATTCACTTCATACCACTTAAACTGTTATGACTCTATCCTATGGTATATTAGGATTTGTAGTCTAGTGAAATGCTTAGAATTCTCTGCTCTGGAGAATTATCTGTATTATAGAGAAGTCTAAAACTCTCCCAAACTATGATACCAAAATTCTATAGAACGGAAGCATGACTGTTAAAGTGATATGAAGCCAATATAACTGTATGATGTAGATCCACCACTGGTTCTCTCCAGATAATTTGGACTATAATTTGGAACCTGAATTCCTGTCAAAAATCTGTCAGTTTTATTTAGTTTCTCAGAATTCCACTAGCACCCTTATCTCTTCTAAGTTCTGTATCAGATAGTGAGATATTTTATTTTCTTCCAGTATGGAAATCTGTGCATATTCTGCTATGCATTTTTCCTTAATGCTTACAGTTTTACATGTTTTTCTTAATATGCATAATTTCCTATTGACTAAAGTATATTCATGTGCATTGTGCGAATGTACATATTTCAGTCATTTATCTGTATCTAATTTAGAAAATTAAAAGTAGACAGCACACTGACGCATACCTCCTGACAACAGAAAAAGAAAGCACGCATGCTTCTGTTAATATTCTCACAGACCTCAAACTGGATAAACTAATTTTTAAAAAACATCTCAGTTAATGTGCTTTTCTTTTCGATCTCTAGCTAACAACTCCCATAATCCCCCAGCTAGTCACTACAGCATTCTTCTTTTGCTTTTCTCTCATTTGTTTGAGTCACTGGTCTGCTGTCAAATATAAATTACTGCAAAGGTCAGGGTCAAAGCTACCCATAGACTACACTGTGGAGTTTGGCAGTTCATGATATTGACCTGGAGTGGATATTTATAGCTCTTTTTCTTTGCTTTGATCCTCAACCCTGATTAATGGGAAGCATTCCCTGACACACTGGAGACAAAATAGGCCCACTGGGGTTTGATTTGTTCCTGGTAATGATTCTCTCCTGGCACATTTTCAAACTCCCCCAAGATTTTCTGTATTTTCAAGGTGGGGCTAAAAGGCTGGCATACAGGAAAAGGCTGAACATGAGCTACCAGCAAAAGTATTGAATTGTTTCTCCAGAAACTTACCTTAAATACATGGACACACATGCACCACAAGCTGGCCAGGTTTAAGGTTGCTCAAAATTGACAGGGCTATTCCACCTTCTGACAAGTCTAGCCTGTTGGGAAATGAAAAAGACAGTAGCAGATCTAGCAGCGTAACCAAATTAGCAAGGTAGAAGTTGGACAGCAACCACTCTAACCTCCCCGCTCCCACAGACTCTAGAAGGGAAAGCAGGAAGTTTTGTCTTTTTTGTAAAATGTATAAAGTTGCTTCGCTTACAAAATTTGTGCATAACGAAACATATGGTCTAATGGGGAAGAGAGAGAAGAGAAAACTGCTTCAGGTTAAAGTGACATAGGAAGAGAGTAGGTGTGGAAAAGCAAACAAACAGGACATCACCATAAATATATGCTGTGGCTAGACTCGTAGACAATAACATGCAAACTAGTAATTAGTGAGTAAAGGGAATGCAAATGTTGCTAACTCTAATGTGCTCCAGTCATTGCCTGTTCCTTTCCAAAAATATATCCACAAATTTCTGTTTGCTGCCTTGAGTGCCATTTTGTGGCAGAAAGGCAAGATATACATTTAAAAGTAATAAAAATACTAGGAAACATTTTCTACAACACTGGTTTCACTATAGGAATATTTGAGTGGAATTGGAGACTAGGTTGGCCAATATGTCCTACTTGATGGAGAGCAGTTTGCTATTCAAATGGCTTTCTGAGAACAGTCTTCTGTCTGAAGACATACCTTGTTGGATGGGTGTCTAGTCCAAGTCTGAGTGAAAGACATCTAAGAGCCAGCATAGTGTAGTAATTTGAGCATTGGATTACAACCCTGGAGACCAGGGGAAATTCCGCATTCAACCATGGAAACCCATTGGGTGATCTTGAGCATGTCACACACTTGCTATATCAGAAGGTCTTGTGATGAGGTCACCTTAGGGTTACCATTAGTCAGAAATGACTTGAAGGCATACACAAAACAACAACAACAAGAAGAAGAAAGAAGGAGGAGGAACCTTGAAGTTCCTCATCCATATATAGCAGCTAGACATCAATTTAAGCAGAAGGTCAGCTGGTTTCAGTCTTCCCCCACTATGGTATGATCAATTATATTTCTGCCAAATTTGTTCCTAAATTTGCATCTCTATGTCTAAATTAGCATATGCACATTTTATGCAAAGATACATGTTGCATTCTGTCCTTATTTTGGTGATGTTTCCTGGAGAGAGGGAAGGAATGCATAAAGGACCACTAGAGTGGAAAACTTTGACAGAATTGGCATGGGCTGGGGTAGACAGCAGGCATGGCCAAAGACATTTGGATGCCTGATGTGAAGGACAATATACTGTGTGCACATATGTACAGATTTCCCTGACAGAAACCAACCCAACTGGCAATGAATCCTGCTTCTCTGCTGGTGATGAAACAGCATTGTTTATCTGACCAGAAAGCAAGAGAGCACCTTGGGGGCAGGGCAGGATACATGGATCCTACAGTTCTGATCTCCAACAGAAGGGAATGGCTGCCATTTCCCCCTCCACCTCACTAGTCATAGCTGCCTGAGGCAACTGTCTTATGCTGCCTAATATTAGAACTAGTCCTGCCAGTCTGGCCTTAAGATCCTCAGAAAGATGACGTGCCAATAATGTTCAAGCTCTGTATTTTAACTTAGCAGGGTCCACTGCAAAGTAATCTTTATCATCTCTTAGTCTCTGACTCTGTGGGACCAATGCAACTATAATGCCCTACTTCTCATCAAAGTAATTTCTTTCAAAACAAGGAAGGGCAAGTAAACCAACATTTCAAATAGAGCAACCAGATTGAAAACTGGAGAGGGCTCTTGCACTTTTAATGGCTGGATAGAAATCCAGAAAGTGTTGTCTGTCACACTATCGGGTACCAAGCAGCACCTGCTAAAATTTCATCTTCTACCAAGTACAGTAGCTCTCTCCAGTTTTCATTCTGGTAACCCTGTCATTAAATGATTTGGGCCTCTTGAACAGTGAGGTTACCAGCAATACTCAACATTTCACCCACTTTTCTTAGGTAAAGTTGACAATAATTTTGCACTGAGAGGCTTAGAACTGTTCATTAGTCATTGCTGAAACTCAAACTATGCCTCATTTTAAAGCACAGCTGTAAAGGAGGAGTGGACATGTATATGTTTAACAAGTAAGGTCTGTAATAAAATTGTGCAGGGTTCCAGCCAGTCATAGAATCATAGAATCATAGAAATGTAGAGTTGGAAGAGACCACACGGGGCATCCAGTCCAACCCCCTGCCATGCAGGAACACCCTCAAAGCACCATGCCACTTCCCAGGCTTCCATCCAAGTCCATTGTTACCGATTTCTCGGGGTCCCATGAGGGACACCTAAATGCGCTCCAAATTACAAAGTTGGGAATTAGCAAAGAGCACAAGCTAGCACTACGAGAGGCAGGGCAACGTAGCGAGAGCTTTTACTCAATGTCTACGGGGTCAGGCCAAGTCAAGGAGCAAACAGAAGTAAATAATAATAATTGTTTTTATTGATATACAGTCAAACACGTGTATGCAACACACTCACACAGAGAATTATAGAAATAAAGGTTGGAGTGGGATAGAGGATTTTAAGAGGAGGTTTGGGATGGGAAATACTGCACCTGTCCTGAAGCCCGGGAAGTGGGAGGAAAAAGGTCCGTTGAAGTAGAGTTCTCAGCACAGGGAGCTGAGGGGAAGGCTCATCAAACAAAGCAACAGCAAGGCAGGATGGAAGCCAAGAGCAATCCAAGGAAGAGCTCAAAGTCAGGGGTTCTTATAGGGGAAAATGCGGCCGCGGGCTAGTCTGTTCTTGGGGACAACAGTGACTTTCAGGCTGGAGACAAAGCCTCCGAAAGGTCAGTATTTACATGATTGAGTTAAGACCGAATTGTCAATAGAGTAGCCAGTAAGCAAACGCAGAGTGCTTGACAGTTGAGTATTCGGCTCGTCAAGCTGCCTGCTCAGGGCAGAGAGTTCTTTGTAAGTAGCGTGCATACATAATGTGGTACTTGCCTTGAGGTCTCCTGAAGCAGCGGTTTGGTTATTTCTGGCCTGCCTCTATTAGTTTGGAATATTTCAGCGATTAGCGGCCGAGCCTGTATGCCTGCTTGTCCGGGGACCTCGCAAGCACGTGGAGAGGAATAGGTAAAGGAGGCCAAATTATTGATATCAAATGATATCTAATATCCCACGAGCTCGGGCTAGGAAACTGCAGTAACACCATCATGTCGTTTTCCACTTCATATGCCATCCCACCTAAGTCAGCCAACATGTTATGTCCACTGAGATAACTCAGGTCCTGTTCATTGGCTGCTTTTGGTTTAATTTGCAACTTCTTTTAATTTTTGCAACTTCTACCAAGCCAGCAAATACCTCCCTCTGAGACAGGGATGGTGCTGTTTCTGCTACTTAATCAGGATGTGCATTTGGAGACTTAGAATTGATGTTAGTTACTGTTGTTATTATCTGGCATCCAGTTAGTTTTGTCTTATACCAACCTCATGACTGAGAGACCTCAAGGAGGTCATGGCTTCCTTCAAGCTGGGCACCACAATTCAAGCTGGAATGTGTCCAGAGGAAGGCAACCAAAACGGTGGAGAGTCTAGAAGCCATGCCCTATGAGCAGCAGCTTAGGGAGCTAGGTATGTTTAGTGTGCAGAAGAGAAGGTTAAGAGGAGACATGACAACTATGTTTAAATATTTGAAGGGATATCATGTCGAGGAGGGAGCAAGCTTGTTTTCTGCTGCTCCAGAGACTAAGACATGGAGAAATGGATTCAAACAACAGGAAAAGAGATTTCACCTAAACATCAGGAAGAACTTCCTGACAGTCAGAGCTGTTCAACAGTGGAATATGCTGCCTGGAGACACCTTCTTTGGAAGTCTTTAAGCAGAAGCTGGATGGCCATTTTCTGGGGATGCTTTGAGTGTTTGCTCTTGCATGGCAGGGGTTGGACTCAATGGCCATTGTGGTTTCTTACAACTCTATGTTTCTATGATTCTATGTTTCTAAGTCCTGGAGTTTTTGGTACTGAAAACATGCAGGTTTTCTTGTTCTGTCTTCCCTCTTTCCCTAGGTCACAGGGCAACTGTTCTAGCTTTCCCAGACATATTGGACAAAATCTGGAGTGGACAATGTATATATTTTGTCTAGAACATTCTTACAAATCAGACCTTCATTACAAAATAGATTTGCTGCAAAGATCAACAGAACACTTTTCCTGTGTTAGCTTGGTTGTGCAGTGTTGGAGGCGGGGGTGAAGAGAAAGAGCAGAGAAAAAGAAAACAGCCCAGCCAAGATGGAGACTAGGCCACTTCTAATTCTAGCAGAGGTGGTAGAAGCTGAGCAAGTAATGGGATGGACAAAGCAAAAGACGAGCAAGAAGGAAAAATTGTAGAAGGGAAAGAAGAGAAATAGAACTGGAGTGGGGAGCTGTTCGACAGTAGAATATACTGCCTCAGAGTATGGTGGAGTCCTCTTCTTTGGAGGTTTATAACCCGAGGCTGGATGGCCATTTGCTGGGGATGCTTTGCATGGCAGGGGGCTGGACTCGATGGCCATTCCACCTCTATGATTCTATGATTCTATGAATTGATCCATCTGTGGATTTCCTCTTTTCCTATTATTCCCACTTTACAAAGCATTGCCATCTATTGATTTACTGATATAATTAATATATATTGTGTCTTTCTCCCACTAATTCCAATGATTCGTATTGTGTCATGAAGCATCCATAATACAACAGCTTTAGGTTAGTGGTTTTGGCTTCTAGTGACAGCTTAGGCTTGATTTGCACTCGTATTAATTTTTTCAGCAATCCATGGTATCTACAGAACTCTTATTCACCATTACATTACAAATAAGTTGATTCTGTTCCTATCAGCTTTCTTCATTGTCCAGTTTTCACAACCATACCAAAAATCAGGAATATTGTAGCATGGATAATTCTGACTTTGATATTTGCTGATATATCTTTACACTTTAGGATCTTATATAACTCCTCCACAGCTGCCCTTTCAAGTCCTAGCCTTCTTCTGACTTCTTGACAATAGTATCCATTTTGGTTTATGATTGAGCCAATATATAGAAAATCTTTAAACTATTTCAATGTCTTCATTATCCACTTTTAGATTATATAAATCATCTGCAGTCATTATTTTTGTTTTTTTTCAGCTATAACCCCATAATGTTTAACTCTAACCCTGCTATTGATACATATAAGAAACTACAAAGTGATCAAAGTGTAATTCTGCAAAAGTGGCAGCCAAGGAGTAGATATTGGGATTATTTAAGGATCCCAAAGAACTAATTTTGAAAATACTTGCCCTTTTGAACACAGTACCCCAGAGTTCATGACACACAGCTTTTCTTAGCATGCTAGCTATTCCTAAACGGCCTTAAAACCTTTATCTTCCCTAAAACTGATGAAACTCTGCATCCTTATACATTTTCATTGACTGTTGGGGTTGCACGGTTCCCTTATCTTTGGACATTTAAAATCCTCAATTTAATTAAAGAATTAATTAATTCTTTGGTTTATTTTTTATCTCCCTACCATAGAGATCTGCAACTTGACCAAACCTTATCATAAGGCATATTTACTCTTTTAAAATGCCAGGCATATTCATATTAAATGCATCAATGAATAATTAAATTAATAGAAACCAAAAGTCAAGTGTTATGAATGGAATTAGTTTCCTCTATCCTTCTGTATGGCCTTGAGTACACTGAATGAGCTAAATCAAGCCTTCCCAGACTTGGTTATAATGATACTCACGAAGGCAACCAAGCTCCTACATCATGCATATGTAGTGTAAATCTGTATTCACATAATTACATGGTGGTTGCTGAATATTGACGCTGTATACCTGATAGTTTACCTGTGGATGTGCCTGCTTATTGTGCTGTTCTGTAATGGGAAACGTATAATGGCTGCTTCTACAATCCCAGTGGAGAAAGAATAGTTGTATGCTATCCAAAAATACACAGTTACATGGCAGCAATTCTATTGGTCAGTTCCAACTAGAATAGACATACTGAATCAATTGCTGAATGGTGAGCAGACAGTGTTACTGCAGTTTAGACCTCCTTGGGGGACACCCCTAGATATCATTTTGATATCAAACCATTCGGCTTTCTTCCACCACCCCACTTCACCTGTTTGCAAGGCCACCAAACAAGCATGCAAACAGGCACTGGCGATAATTGCTGGACATTCCATTCTCCACCCAGGCAGGCCAGATACAGCTGGTTCATCGCTTCAGGTACCTCTCCGGCAAACACCTCATTACATAGGCGCAATACTAACAAAAGCTTCCTGCCCCGAGCAGGCTACTGGACAAAGGTTGTGCTGTCCACTGGTAAGCGCCGCACATTTGCATACTGGCCACGCTATTGTTAATTTGGCTCTGATTCCAGCTTGCAAAGTTGTGACCTTTCCGAGACACTGTCTCGCACCCAAAACTCATTGTTGTTCCCCGAATAAGGCATAGCCTGCAGTCACAATTCACCCTATAAAAACCCCTGATTCCGAGACCTTCCTCAGATCGCTCGACCCACTCCAGAGTTCCATCCCGCCTTGCTGCCATTTCGAGCTCCCCTCAGCTAATCGAGCTGAGCTTCTTTTCCACATCCCCGGCTTCTCTCCTAAAGTCCAGGACTACGAGACAGGTGTCGTATCACCCATTTCCCCCTAAAAACCTCTCTCTCTAACTCAATTTCTGATTCCTTAGTTATCTGTGTGGTTGTGGTGTCTTTAACGTTTGTCTGTATTCAATAAAACATCATTTTTATTACTTTAAACCCGTCTGGCTGCTTGACTGACCTGACCCCGTAGATGATGGGTTGCAAGATCCTGCTAAGTTACCCTGCCTCTCGCTAGCTTAAGTGAGTGCTCCAGCTAATTTTCCCCAAAGTTGTGTTATATTGTTTGGTTATTTAGGTGTCCCTCCTGGGACCCCCAGAGAACAGGGTAACAATAGGTAGGTAAATCCAACTGATTCAACAACTCATTTCCAGTTGGAATGAACAATAACATATAGGACCATGTGACATCCTTACAGTTGTAGAACTCCCTTTAGACAGACATGAAGTGAATGACTCTGTGGCACATCTGCCAGAAAAAAGAGCTCTACTAGCTGTGTACTTAAACAGCTGTGTGACACCAACAAGATAGTACCTATTAGTTGTGATCTTACTTCTAGGAGATGGAATGTAACTTTACACTCATGGAAGTATATGATAGTTGTGTATTAGTGAACTGAATCACTGCACAAACAAATGTGAAATTGCACTGTGCAACACACATCTGCCTGTGCACTTGCAAAATGGCACCGGTTTTGCAATGGTACCATTTGCAATTTGCAAAATACATTTGCATTTGCAATGGCACCACTTGTGAAATGGCTTCTGCGACTCATTTGAATGCAGAAAATGTCCAGCTGCTTCTGACCATACATCACTAACAGGATGCCAGCTGTCATTTATTGCATAAATTTATTGCATAAATGACAGGGAGGGAAAACCTCTTGATGCTGCTTGGTTGCAACGCCCATTATCCCTCTCCATTGGCCATGCTGCTCAAGACTGATGGGGGCTGCTCTCCCACAATACCAAGGTTTCAGAGTTTGCCTATTTCTGACATATAATGAGGTATCCAAACATTTAGTCTATACTAATTCTCAACTTTCAAGTAATCCTGAGGGCAGAGTGTGGTATGAATGACAACAGAGCTGTACTGGAAAAACATATCGGAGAACGTGATTTTTTTTTCCTGTTGCTAATGCTCTCACAAACTTAAATTGTCAGCTGCTCTCTGTCACCCCCCACTTTTTTTTCCCCTTTTCCAGATAAATGATAGGACTCTCATCTCTCAAGGGCTTCCTCTTTTAGGAAAAGATATAAGAGTATCACCAAATACTACAGTGAGAGAGGCTGGGGAAAGAAAAGGATTCAACAGACAGATGAGAGAAGAATGGAAATGTCAAGTGCACACAGGGTCCTTGTCCTTGGATTGTCTATTTTGCGCAATACACTAAAAGGTCAATGATTTAACAATTTGTATCTTCTTCGTCTTTTCAAATACATCAGCTTTTTCTCAAACATGTAGTAAAGAAAAGCCACTTCCTCTTCTGTTGCTGTTGCTTTCATTATATCTATTCAGCTCAGAAAAAGAACCGTTCACTGGCTTAAAGGTTTGGAAGTGCAAGCCTGGTGCCATGCTCTGTCCACTGGGAATGAGTAACCTTACCCTTCTAGATGTCATTGGGCTGCAATGCCCATCATCTCTTCAGAAATTATGGCTGGGGATAATGGCAGTTGCCATTCAACAATATCTGGAGGCTAACATGTCACACACACACACACCCCAACACCAGGTCTGCTTGTAGCCTGGCTTTCTAGTATCACCACTGCAGGCAACTGGAGAAGTACTACACTCTCCAAACCCTGTGGGATAGGAAGCCAATAAGGATCAATCTGGCCATATACAGCTAATGTAAATAGCGAGGCTCCTCTGCTTGCTTTGCCAAATCTGCTAGCCGTGTGGCAAACTTACTTAGAAGGGAAATGGGAAACTTGTTTCTCAGTGAGCATGTCTTAAATGTGGCTCCAGTAACCCTCCTGACTTTTCCATCCTGTAAGGATGGATGATTGGCAAAGCTTGGCTAGGCACAATGAGAGTGGTAAATGAACACATCTGGAGGGTACTAGGTTGGGGAAGGCGAATGAAGATCAAAATAAGCAGACCACTCTTCATAGCCAGAGCAGGACTCATGGAGCTCTCCAGATGTTACTGAGATACAGCTTCCAGAATTCAATGCATCTGTTATGCTGGCTGCTGGGAGTTGCAGTCCAACAACATCTGGAAGGCTTACTTTGTCCTCCCCTGTTTCATAACAAGGACAGAGAACGTTTGGTTCTCCAGATGTTTTGGACTATAGCCTTCACAACTCCTTCCTGTTGACCATGTTGGAAAAGTTTGATGGGAGCTGTAGGCCAAAAGTTACCACCCCTGTGTTATAAGTATTTAACACAGCTTCTCCCCAACCCAAAATTTCAGGAGAATAGGGATACAGCTGAGACATGTGTGATAGCAGATAGCCAGAATAGGAAAGACCGGTAAAAGTCGTATCTGCTTGGTGGTGTCCTAAAATCTGCAGATACTCTGACAGGAAGACAGATTTAAGTTCCACTAAAATTATTAGTTGGAAAAGGTCAACAAGCTAGTTACAAACTCTATAAATAAGCAAAAGATTCCACAAATCAGGACTGATCTGCCCAGTGCAACTATGCTGAAAATATTGAGCTGAAGAGCTAGAAGAAGGTGCTGGCTGTATACAGTTCCCAGGATGTATGAGATTATATTTTGGATTAAATACCAATATATAATTAAGAGTTAAAATACTATCAGAACAGATTTTACTCTCTGTACCAAAGGATAGATGCTATGTGTACATATATGTGGGTGGGTAGTTGTATATCGATGCATTGTAGTACTCAAGTAAAATGTATGTAACTGCCTGTGCAAGGTATACTTTTCTACACAGATGCCTGCTTGAGATGCCTGTTTGAGGTTTCTTCATCAGATTAACATGATGTATCAGTACTGTGTAGGATGTTTGATTCCTTATATGTGTAAAGTTCATGTTAGGCAATGTACCTGGACCCGATGAGATGTCTGTGTAACTGGATGATCCCTCACACACAAGGGTAGTGGATAAATTTACAGATTTGAAATCTTTGCCTTAAATAAATGGCTATATGGAATATAAGGCCTACCAAACAATTTCTCTCACCATGTTTATAGCTTTTGGGCTGCTAAAGGCAATTCCAGAAGAAAGAACTTTCAGCCTGTCAAACAAAAAGACAGGGACATGGAACCACATTTATTTCGTGAGGGTTAAAATATATCATGAAGAAGAGTACTCATGGTGAGAGAAAGAACTTTCAGGGTGAGATTTGTTTTGCTCTCTCTCTGGGCTTAACCACAGCTCCTGGAAACATCTGAAGTTGCTCGTGGAACTAGATGTGAAAAGGACGGATCTTTAAAAGCAACTCTTGGTCCAAGCCGCACAGTGACTCTTTTTGCTGGAATACAAATCTTGTACAAATACAAATCTCAGAATCCCCCAGCCAGCATGACCACTTCTGGGAGTTGTTGTCTAAAACCAGGAACTTTTCCAAGTTCTTGTATGATGATAGCTACATCTGGAGTATTTTACAATTTTAGCTGCAAAATGTTGAAGCGAGTGACACGCTGCTACAATCTCTGCTCCATCTTCAACACAGACACCCACAGAGGGAGAACAATCTGTTGTGACACATGAAAAGCGTAACAATACTGACAATCCAGAAATGCCTCAAATGAAGGGAGAATGTTCCATGACTTGACACTTTCATCAAATTCTGTCTCCTTGAACAGAACAGCTTTGTTTAATGTGGAACTATTTGGCGATGAGGGTGCTATCCTGCCAAACATGACTGGTGTTTGATATTTTCAGCTGGCTAGCAAAATGAATCAGAAATGAAGCACAAGTGGATATTTGCTTACACATTTGTATCCCAGACTTCCAGTTCACTAATTTATTGGCAGTTTCAAGTGAGCACCTTGGCAGTTAACACAGTCAATGTAATTAACAAAAATATGAGAAAGGGTACAGAGAACACTTGACAAAATCATTGGCATCATATTTCCCAAATCTCTCCACTACCACCTCCAAAAAGACCTGTCCTAAGTAAGAATGAAAGAGGAAGAAAGGCAGGAAGGAAGAAGAGGCATCTACTGCTTTCCATCTCATTGGGCCAGTGGAACCACTCTGGGCTTTACTCTAAACTATAAAGGAGTTGTGCAGGGGGTAAACCTGTTCTGAGGATAGGTTTTGGCACCTTGCATAGGTCCTTTAAAGCTTGCACTAAAATCTGGAGCAGAGTTACTGCCCCATGTGGGCAGTGACATGCAAGCCACCAGCTATCACTGGAAGGGAGAGAGGGAGGATAGCTAGAGTGAAAAGAACAGCAAGCTGAGATGGCTATAAAACAGACATTTTTTAAAAAAAACTCACACATCTGCACACACATGCACACACAAACATACTAGTCTTTTTCTCTGAAAAGTTTATTCTGACCCTACTCTTCTGGTGTTCCAAAGATTACTTCTACTGTGATCACGTATAGTAACAGTGTTTGAGAACAGTGTCTCTCAGTGTTATATCACAAGTCTAACATCTGTACTCTATGATTATTTCTGCACTACACTGTTATAGTGCTGTTATTCCACTTTCAACGTCCTATGAAATTCTAGGGTTTGTAGTTTACTGAGGCCAAAGAGCTCTCTGGCTGAGAATTCTAAATGCCCCCCCCCCGCCAAACTGCAAACCCCAGGATTCTATAGGATGTTGAAAGTGGAGTAATAGCACTATAACAGTGTTGTGTGGAAATGGCCTATGACTCATATAGACATAAAATTGTCCCCAAGCTACATTTTCCCCCACTAGAATCTTTACTTCCCAAAAGTATTTAATTTTTTAAAAAAATTTTAATTACACCTCTCAGAAGCCTCCAGCCAGCCAGGCCACTTTGTGGAACTGCAGTCCAAGAAAGAATTCATGCTCTAGTATGACAATGCTCTGCTTTTCTATTTGTAGCTGCAAAATGTTAGAATGGGTGCTGTACTACTGTTCTCTGTTTCATTCTTTTTTTTTTCAGAGACAGAACAAGTTGCTGTGATACAAGTAAGACAGCACAATACAGACAACCCAGAAGTGCCTCAGATGAAGGAGACGCTTTTTATAGCCAGCCTCTCCTGCTGACCTGATGCTTTCTGTCTCTTCAAACAGAACAGCTTTGTTTAGTGTGGAAATATTTGACTGTGTTTGAGGGTGCCATCCCACCTAACAAGACTTGTGTCTGATTGCTCCACAATATGTCTCCTTGGAGATGAAAGCCTTCTGTCTCTGTGGGGAAAAGAAAGATTAAAATTCCAGATCAGCAGCTGAAATATTTTTTAAAAAATGAGCATCAAACAGAGTACAACTATTTCTCCATTTAATACTTCCTGTTAGATATTACAGATGGGGAACCAACGGACCAAAGAGGCTCTGGGCAAATAAACTGATGCAACAGGCCGGCAGAGAAACAGTGGTTAGAGTTCTGGATCAGGGTGCAGGAGATCAAGGTTCCATACTTCACAGGGACATGAAACTCACTAAGTGAGCCGATAACTCTCTCTCAGCCTGACCTACTTTCTTCACAAGGCTGTTGTAAGCATAACATGGGAGGGAGGAAAGCCATGCCCTCTGCCCCAAGGTCATGGAATGGAAGAAGGAATATCACTATAACAAATTAATGAATAGCGCCCAAAGTAGGGAGGGCCACATCATCACTGGCATATTACTACCAACAGCCTTGGTGTGATTACCAGGTTTATCTCACTTTTACATGCGCATACCTCTATACTCACATGTATGCGCCCACCTCAAAAAACCACAACAGGGGTGGTGGGAAAACAAGGTATATCCAGGACGAGAGTGTTGCAGGGGAAATCTCTAATCATCTGGAGATCCATTATTTTGGAAAGCAGCATTCCTATTCGGGGGGCCTATGGCCTCATCCGTGCACCACAGCTACATATCTGCCAACACATTAAGAAGGTCTTTTTGTGACGTGGTATTAAAAAATTTAAAAGGGAAAAAAGGAGATCATTCTCTGTGTTTCTACCACATATAGTTTTTGGGGGGAGGTGGTACAATCTGCAGCACACCCAAATTCACCAACTGAACTGTCCTTCTCTTGAATAAAATGTTTGATATTGTGATGGTGTGATTTTTAAAAGGGATTTATAGAACCCCAGTGGCTATTTTTCCTGTTTTTTTCAGCCCCCCAAAGTCATTTTTGCTTCCTTTGGCTAGATTCTTTCCAAAAAATCAGGACATACAGAATGGAAGCATTTTAAAAAAAGGAACTAAATACTTCTTTCGGGGTTTCTAATCTTTTGATTTGTTCATTTGAGTGGTTGTGGCAATCACCCCAAACAAAAGAATCATGACTTGGAAGGGTCCATGCAGGAATACACAGTTTAAGGCACTCCTGAGAGATGGCCATCTGTAAAGTGGGGGGGGGGGGGGCCATAGTCCGCCGAGTGTAAAAAGCGCACCCAAGCCTCGCACTCAAGGCCTGCCGAGCCTGACACCTCTTTGTGATGGAAATGAACAGCCAGGGGAATCTCTAATCAAGCCGGGGCCAGGACAAATGGGTCTGCTTTTTTCCCCCTTTTTGAGAATACAGACCCTTCCTCACTCTTGCCCCCTCTTGGCTTCCCCCTTTTTGGGGACTCCCCCCCCTTTAATGCCTTCCCTAAATCTGCCCTTCTCCCAGATGTAAGTGTTGCAGAACAGAGATAGAGACCCAGGGTTTAAAGGGAAAAATAATTTTTTGCTCATGGGATATTCCCAAAAGACTGAGCCCCCCCCCTTTTTTCACAGCAATTTATACATTTCACATGCTCAAAAAAGAAAACAAATTTGTTGTACATAAGTTCCCACCAGTGTCTACAAATTTAAATTTCTGTAGCACAGCCAAGGGCTAGTGCGTAAAGCCAAACCGATAACATTCCATTATACAAAGTGTCTTTGTCTTTCCTTCAAACACGAGGGACTTCAATTGGGGAAAATTAATTGCTTTTCCTTCCCCAGAGGTCATTTAGACTGACCCAAAACTGTTCCCACCACATTCCCCCCTTTTTATGCTGAACTTTAGCAATTCCAGCATAACTCTTCTTTTGGGCCATGGAGCATATACAGCAGCTTTTTCCTACTATTAACCTAATCATCACCTTTTGAAAACACTTTAACAAGCAGATTTCTGACGGGCCCAATTTAGGAAGGCCATTCTTTAGAAAATTCTAAAGGCGGGTGCCTTTACTCATGTTTTTGGGAACCAGATAATCATGTCCACATGCCTCCAGACTACAAGAATGATTTTCTAATATTGAATACTTAAAATGCTTTTCCCTTTTCACATTCAAACTCATTTCCCATAATAGGAGATAGTCTAAAGCTATTTCATGCTGGGCTGACAGCCAAAAAACCATTGCCTTACGTGAAAAGCAACCCCCACCATGGGGATCATGGTAACTGCCAACCTCTCGATACGTGTTCCAGGATCATACCCATAGATTTCATCATAAGCTCTCTTCATTCTTCCCAACCAAACTGTCTACCCCATGCCTGCATTGGTTGGGGGGCACTAGGTGAAAGGTGATCCCCCTCAGTGGCCAAACCAATTCATCCCAGAAGACAAACCATATATCCATTTACCATTGTGAAAGCTGGTTTCTTCCTAGAATTTTTTAAGGGGGCCCACCCCCCTTTTCCCATATAACTAATGAAAACATTGCCATAACTAAAAAGAAAAAGTCAACTTTAAACCCTTTCCTGGGGCATGGCTGTGGGGGTTTAGAGGTTTAAAAACTTTACTTACAATTGGGATAGTCTCCTAAGCTTAGCCCAGGGAAAACCTCCCCCAGCCATTACTGACATCCAGGGTGCTCAAGATCTGATTGACCAGTTGGTGAAATTGTTTCCACCCCCCAGCCTCCCTTGTTTGGGCATCTCTTCATCAGCAACAACAACCCTAATACCCACTTTTCTTCCAAACCCACAAAACCACTGTCTGAAGGGGTTTTAAAATGGGTACCCCCAGGCTTCCTGCCCCCCCCAAGCCTACTCTAACCCAAAAATTGGTTTTTCTCACATTCAGGGACTGGCCATACATGGAACAGTGCGTCCTTGGTAGCAACTGCAATAAGGCCTACCCCCTATTCTTCTTTCCCTCTCCAGGTGGAGATCTGGCCGTGTGCTGGGTGTCCAGCTTGGGTTTTTGTGAACACGACAGGGCCTAGTCTCAGTCTTTTTTACTACTTTCCAGTAATTCTCAGCTTCAGAGGTTGCCCTGTTTTTTTGGGGCAGCAGTCCAATCAGAGTAGTTTTTTATCCTAGTGTAATACACCCAAGGATTCATCCTGGCCACCTTTACTACAGTGGGAGTTGTCACTACTACTTGATAGGGTCTCCTCCACCCATGACCAAGTTGCCCCCAATCCTTCACCCATATCTCCTGGTTGGAAGGGGTGTGCCTGTGTCTGTAGAAAGGGGAGTCACTTTCTAACATTTACTCCCTTGTTTTACTCATAGCTTTTCCTAATGCACTAACTTCCTTTCCAGTAGAGTTATGTTTCCTAATTCCTTTGTGTCTCTCCTTAATCCACCCAAAATGGCTTCATACTTTGGCAAAAAAAGGGGAAAACCCTATGGTTCTGTGAGGTGTGCATTTTCCTATCCTTTTATATAAGGGGGCCTGGGGAAAACCAAAAAACACTCCTGGTTTCTCTTTTGGGGCGGGCCACATGGAATGAGAGTGAGAAGTCTCTGTAAAAAGGGCTAGGAAGGGGGTTTATGTGCCACTTGCCCTGTTTGGCATCCAGCCCAAAAGACAAACCCAGGGCTGTTGTCTGGGCCATACACATTGAACTACTGTGTTTTCAGGATTTTGTTTCATCCTCTCCACGATTCCTAGAGCAGTGGTCTAATCTTTGATGATCTTGTGGACAAATGGGGGTCTTTTTAGCCTATATGGTGTGGGTTTTTTGGGGGCCCTGGCTTGGTCTCCTGGCTGTCTCACAGCCTTTAACTCCCCCTCTTCTCCTTTCTCAGTAAGCCCTTTGGCAAATTTCCCCCTTCAGCCTGGGGGGTCCCCTGCCCCCCTTTTCCTTTCCCAGCTAAGGTGTTTCACCTTCTTCCCCCCATCTTGAAGGGGTGCTCTATCACCTCCTTAGCCTGCTGGGGCTGGGCCAGGGGCCTTACCAATTACTGTTTTCTATCGGGAACTGGGGGGGGGCCCTTTCGCAATTTGGACTGCCTTGCATCTAGGACTCTGCCCTTCCCTGTGTTCTCCATGCTCTTGCTGCCAACTTTTTCCTTCCAGGATGTCACAGCCCCAAAGCCCTTGCCCTTCTCTGTCTGTGGGATGGGAAAAAAATTTTTTCCCCTCAGTCTTCACTTGACAGCTGGCCACAGACACCTTGGTTTGCAGAGCCCATACAGTCAGATTCTGCTGAACATTTTTCTAAACTTCTTTTTCTCCCCTTTTCCAGTCCCTTTAAAAAACCAGCAAGGGGGGCTTTTTACAGTTTGTTTTTGCAGGTCTCTCAGCTCTTCGCTGCAAAGAGTCGTTCTCCAAGCGCAATTCCTCCATCTCCCTCTTTCCTCTACCAGCTCCTGGGCTCTGGTTGCCTCTTCCTGGAGGCCAAAACCCCCCATTTTGGTGTTTATTGGTGGGGTCTTTGCAGCTGGCTCTCCGGGTGCTCCCTTTGCCAGCCTTTTCTGTGGCTAGTCGTTTTGGGTTGGCTTTTTTTTCCCTTTCAGCCGCTTTGCTTCCTTCACAGACCCACCCCGGGGCCCTCCTTTTTACTGTGTAGCCTCTCCTAACTTGCCTGTCTCCCCTTTGGTGGCAAGGGATGGTTCTCCAGCTGCTGCTGGACCCCTTTTAATTTTTGGTCCTGAGTTCTTTCTGACCTTCCACCTTTTGGCCTTTTTCTGCTCCCCAATTCTAAAACCCTAAACTCAGATGGAAATAAAAGGGGGGGAAATTTTTCCCCCTTCCCGGTCTGACAAGTTGGGATGAGAGCGGAGGTGATGGCAAGGATGGGGGAGCCTCCTCCATGCTCTCCACCTCTGCTGCCGTCGCTTTGCCAGCCCTGCCCTCCTGCTGCTTCTTGTTGAGCTTAAAGGAGCCTGTGCCTTTTGCTTTTACAGCAGTGGTTTCTCAACCTGTGGGTCCCCCCAGATGTTTGGGGGTTTTGCTCCCCGAAGCCCCAGCCACTATGGCCAATGCTCAGGGCTTTTTGGGAGCTGAAGTCCCCCGAACCTTGGGGACCCCCAGGTTGGGAAACCGGCCCCCTACAGGCTTCGCTGTTCTTCTCCACGTCGTAGCCAGCGGACCCAGCACTTTCTTCAGGGTGGCCAGCGACATCCCGTTGTGCTCCTTGTACGCTGCCGCTGCCTTGATTAGCAGCTTCATCACACTGGGGCCCGAGGCCTTGCGAGTTTTAAAACTGCTGCCCCTGGGGGGGGGGATGCCTCTTCCCCACCCAGCCTTGGCTGCCTCCTGTCAGTCATCCTCCTGCCGCCATCTCTGCTGCCCACACTCTCGGGCAGCCTCCTCTGCTTCTGCTGCTGCTCTGGCTTCGCTTCCGCTGGACGCTGCACCTTCCTCTGCATCAGGCACCGCTGGTGATCCACTGCCACTTCCATTCTGCCCCCCTCATTTTCTTGGCCTTCTTGGCAGGCGCCTTGGCCGGGGGGGGGGAGCTGCCGTAGCCATTGCTTCTCCTCCAGGAAGCCTTTTCCCCCTTTACGATGCCCCGCACCTGCGGCTGGGGGGGTCCCCCGCCCGGGCTCACTCTCTTTTCTTTCCTTTTTCTTGTCCACCCACATGCAGACACTGGCAGTGGCTCTTTTCCTCAGTGTTGCTGCCATTGCCGCCGTCGCTGCTTCCCCCCGTCTGTCTCCGCAGTGGGGAGGCAGGCAGGCAGGAGAGCAAGCAAGTGCAAAAAACAAGGGGGAGGCGGGGGGGCTTGGCTGTTTCCCGAGGAGTTGCCACTGTAGCTTTAGGAGCTGTCTCGGACATGGTGCCTCTGGGGGTTGGTGTGCTAGATTCCTCTGAGAGGGCTATCTATTCTTTTTTTCTGTTCCTTACATTTTGCAAGCCTTGGGGGGGGTTTTTGTTTTTACAATTCCCATGAATCAATATAGGGCTACTAGCTGGTAGATCCCATGCCCAAAAGCTTTTTCAAAAACACAATGTCAGAGTTTTGCAGCCTTAAAAATCCACCTCCCCTGTAAAAATTGGGGAGGAGAAAAAACCAAAAGTCACACATTCCTAAATTCCCCCCTTTTCCCCCTCCTTTTTGTTTGATAAATTACAGAAGGCAGGCTTCTCCAGCAAGGGGGGGTGAATGGATGGAATTTCTTTGTGTTGCAAATTGACCAACCTTGAATCTTCACTGAGGCAGAGTTTCCTTTCTTCTGTTTTTTCTTTTTTCTAAGACAGGAGAGAATTATCTGAAGAGGTCTTAAGCAATGTTTCCAAAGCTTACTTGGATGCACATTTGCTGAGCAAATCAGACTTGCTTCTGAGGAGGTATGCATGTGTCTAGGTGGGAAGATTCTAATCTTGCATTGTCTTCTTCTTTAATAATTTATGCTGCCTCTGATGTGCCTTTTCAATGCCTTGCATTCTTGGAAGGGCTGCTTCCCCGCACCACCCAGGTTTTATTTCCTTTGGCATGCCTCCCATTTTCAAAACCAAGCCTGGTCTAAAAGTTTGTTTTTTCATTAACATACTGACAGAATTCCTGTTATAGCCAAGCTTCATGGCTTAAATGGGTTTGCCAGTCTATTGAAAACCCGGAATTTTCTCATTACTCACTCCCTTTGGTGAACTTTCCCATTCCTTTGTTTTCCTCCAATATCAGCCCCTATGGAATATTGAACTGAATGCTAGGGAGTTGGTCCTTCAGGGGTTAAATTCCCCGAATCTTAGAGCCTGAGGAGGAGGAGGGGGCCCCGGGGGAAAGGAGGGCTTCAAGCACAAAAGACAAAAAGAAAACAGAGGAAAAACCACTTTTCCTTTTCCCGGAATTTTCCCTACATACATTAAAGCAATGTCTGACCTCAAACCAGGCGAAAGGCACAGAAAAGTAAAGTTTCCACTTAACCCTTTTTTTGAAGTCTTTTTTAAAATACATTGAAGCAAATCTGATTGAAGCAGTGTCTGTCAACTCCGCCCTCCACCCAAATCCCTCCCCCAAAAAGACAACACACAGTAGGGGAGGGGGGTTTGGGGAGGGGGATGGGGTCCCCCAACCCCTCAGACCCTTAAAAGGGGAAAACTTAAAACTTAAAGTCGACCCAGACACCTGGAAACTCAACGGCGTGAACTGTGAATTGCAAGGCCATGCACACCCCCTTTGCTTCAACACAGCCTCCCACAGCCTCCCCCTCTTCCCTGTGTTTGGGAAAACTGGGCTTCAGTGGCCCCTCCCGTTTGGAGCCACTATAGTAGGGCAGACACTATTATGGGGGTGATCAAGCCCCTCTTCTCCCCCCTGTCCCCCCCACTTTAGGGGGAGGGTTTCCCGACACACTTACCTATGGCTGTATTCTGTGGCTGTGTTGTTTCAATTTTTCAAACCCTTCATGGGTTCTTGGCTGGCAACCATTCTCCTTTGGGTTTAAACCCCCCACCAAGGAAAGGCCTTAATTTAAAAAAACGGGGGGGGGCCCCGGGCCCCATCAATGGGGGCACGATGCCAAGGCACCACCGCTTGGGGCAAAACCCCTTTTATCCCAGCACGGGCCCCCCAAAGTTGCAAAACAGAGATAGAGACCCACAGATTAAGGAAAATCATTTATTTGTCTCAGTGGGGTCATTTTTCCCAAAAATAGCCCCCCCCCTTTATTCCCGCAGTTTATACATTTCCAGTGTAATCATCACATGCTCAAAAAAAAGAAAACAAATCCGTTGCACATAAGTTCCCACCAGTGTCTACAAATGTTGCAAATCTTCTGTAGTGCAAACCGGGGGCCCTTTCGTCAAGCCAAACCGATAAAATTCCATTATATAAAGTTTCTTTGTCTTTCCTTCAAACACAGAGGGACTTCAATTGCAGAGGAAATTAACTGCTTTTCCCTCACACCCAGAGGTCATTTAGACTAACCCCAAAAATTCCCACCAACCCTAAGGATCAGCAGTATTTATATTTTTCCCCGACTGTGGTACTGTTGGCACTAAGGTCAACATGAATTTTTGGTAAATTTTTTGTTTCCCGGATTCAAAATAAGACTCTGTGACACTGTTTTAATGAACACAAAACTTTAAACATCTCTGTAACACTGTTGCTTTAAAAGTTTTTGTTCTGTTTAAGTGTTTTTAAATGACCCACCTCTCTCTCTCTCTCTCTCTCTTTTCAATTCATTCACTATCTCTCATACACCCAGTTTCTAGTTCTCTCTCCCCCAGAGCTCTTCAGATCTCCAACCTCTCCCAAACACACCACAAATCCACCTTTTTCTTCAAAAACACACCAGACAGTTAAAATCCGTTATTTTCCTCTTTCCACCCCGCCCCTCCCCTGGGCTGTCCAAGGTTCCATTTCACCAGCCAATCAGCTTAAACACTCTCAGTTGCCAAGGAGGCTATGTTGTAGAACCCCCCCCCATAGGGGTTTACCACACCATCCAACCTCTATTTAAAGCTTCTTCAAAAAAAGATTCCCCTTCTCTCCAAGGCAGCCTGTTCCAGTGTTGGAAAGCTTGTACTGTCATAAATTTCTTCTCAATATTTGAGTGGATTCTCTTTTCTTGACATTTGATCCATTGGTTTGAGTTCCAGTCTCTTGAACAAGAAGAAGAAAAAACCACATATTTGTTCCATCTTCTACGTGATATCTCTTCAGATGTTTTAAGATAGCTATCAGATCACCTCCCGCCTAGTAGAGAGGATTTCTGGAACATTTAGGCTTCACTACCATGAGCCAGACTGGTGGATTAGCCATGAGACCTCTCCCACAGAGACTCACTTGGTATCCTTTTCATAATGATTTTGGCACTAAGTGAAAAGCGTTGCTTTTTTAAAGGAAAATAAAAGAAATCCCTAGGCCTTTTGATTTTAAAATCTGTAATTTTAGTGGTTCAGCTGTATTCTACTGTTTATATATTATGTACATATCCTTATTTATGCTGTAAAAGTAAAGGTATTCTTTTTCCCTGCTGCTGACAAGATTTTTATGTTGCCATTTGTCATGTTTGTATGTAAGATTTTAGTATTTTAATATTGCATCTTTGTAGCATTAGTTTTCTTTTGGTGCTTGTAAGCTACACAAATTATGCTTTCTGGCAGCCATACAAATGCTGTAAATAAATAAATACAGTTGTACATTTGAGGGAAATGGTGGCATTGTTGCCAGGCACATTTTCTGTTAAGAAAATCTCAGGGCAGTGGTTCTAGAAGATTAAGACTGGATGTATTAAGTTAGACTTAATGTCATGCATGGGTGTCTGAAGAATAAGTCCTGTTGTTGCAAAGTAGCTTCTGTGGAAAAGATGCTCACATGCATCTGTGCAGAGGCAGATCTAGGGTAGGGCAACTGGGGTGCATGCCCTGGACTCCAATGTCGAAGGGGCACAAAAAAAAAGAACCTCCCGTTTGCCCTCTTGCTGCTGCTCATCCCTCCCCCTCGCGTTGCCCTGCCCCCACCGCCGCTTGCCCTGCCCCCTTGCCCTGGGCGCTGTTGAGCCTTGGTACACCACTGCTCCTGTGTCACTATGGGAGCAAAAAAATGCCCTTCTTACCCACTCAGCCCTAAGAGCTTTCTGGCAGAACTAACATGAGCTTGTGACGGAAGGTTGTACGCTAGAAGGTGTGTGGCACTATCTGCCCAGGAATTGGGGGACTTTCTCTTAGGTCAGCATGTTTGAGTTCACATGGTCCAGTGTGAGACTGTCATATCCCCCAAACAATCTGTACCTCTCTTTTGCTCGTCTTTCCATACACTCCTACTGCCCTCATGTGGCAGGGACAGTCCTGATTAGTCCTCTGTCATCCCACTTTTTTTTAAGTCTATTAACTCAGCAGGGGAAAAATGAAAGGAGGAAGTGGAATCTTGCCCTTCCCAGTAGGCTCATGAAAGAGCAAACTTCTGCAACCCCGCATAGCTTATTTGTTCTTCCTTGTCAAACACTTTAGCCATCTCAACCACGCTCTGATGCTACTTGGCAACACATACCCCCGTTTTCATCTGTTGAATGTTGGCAGATATGTCCTCCTTGGTCATTTCAGGCAGCTGCTGGCCTAATTTCACAAACCTCAAAGAAGAGGAAAAGAGCAGAGGAGGGAAGAAAACAGAGAAAGAGAGGGAGAGAGAGGGAGGGAGATTTTGCTTGGCCTCAGACTAGCCATTTATCAGCACACAATTTCTGAGAGACTGCCCTCCCCAAGTGAAAGTGGCTTTGAATAGAAAAAAAAATGTTCCTCTCATCCTCAGCTAGGACCAGGAGAGCACTTTCCTCATCATAGGTAGCGAACCTAGCATGTCCACACTCAGTAGCCAGATAATATGAAATCTTTAGTATTTATAATGTCATATGTCATATGTTTTAGAATGAAGACTAAAATCTTTATCACACTATACTGTTGAAGTGCTGCATTCTACTTTAACTACCATGGCAACATCCTATGGTATCCTTGGATCTGTAGCTTAGGGGAGGGCATTTAGAATTCTCAACCAGAGAACCCTTTGACCTCATGAAACTACAAACCCTTGGATTCCACAGGATGTTGGCATGCAGTTAAAGTGGAATATAGCGCTAAAGCAGTACAGTGTGATAATGTTTATTCATCTGCTGGACTTTTTGTGTGGGAGTGGTGGGATTGGTTGCTGCTCACCTCTGCTTCAAGATACTAATTACTCTGCTTCTGACATACACTACTATCACTCACATTCGCCAACAGTCTGAACCTGTTCCTTTAGGTGGCAGATGTAAAGAAAAGGCACAGACTGTTATTTCATTAATTGCTTTTTTTAAACTATCAGAGCAGGGTGCCTGAGGGATTTTTCTGCTTCAGCTGCTGGAATAATTTGACTAGCCTTGAGGAATCTGAACGTTGAACATGGCAGACTTTGCCAGATCCCTAAGTGGGAAACAACTGAAGTATTTTCAGTGACACACACTGCAGTAAAAGTTATTAAGGAAAAACACAGAGAAGGAGTCAGGGAAAAAAACTAGTTCTGAGTTCTGGAAAGTGCAAGGAGCTGCTTCTCTCCAGAGGTCTGATACAGGATAATGACTTTGGTTCAATGTCCATTAGCATAATGTACATTGTTCTTCCTGCTATGATCAGCAGGTGTTTTTATAACTAAAATCCAGTGTCACTCATACCCCACGCTACTATCATACAAATAGAGGCCAGAGCTTGGAAATACTTTTTTGAACCACAAACTCTCAGAACCCATGCAAGCTGGGGGTTCTGGGAGCTGTGATCTTTAAAAAAAGTAACATTTCCAAGTTTTGGAAAGGTCTGCATACACACACGCACATAGGAATTTCTTACCTCTCAAAAGTGGGATGAACATCTTAATAATGTCCAGGGGGGAAATGATTAATGCAATAAAGCAATCTCTGATAATAGTTGCCCATTTAGCTGGTAGAAGTTGGCAGAGAATAGAAGTCTGATGAAGGAAAACAGGAGAGAAAGAACACACATACACATGCAATTGATAATTAAATCTATCCCTTTTCATACGCACATCAGTCATGCCAGCTGACTGTCAGTTTGATCTGAATTAAAGTCATCTATCAGCCACCTTTCAGATAGTTTTTTTAAAATTATTATTTTAGAGCGAAATAGAAATGGGATTCCAGCTAGATGGCTCATCAAAACAAAATTGTGCATGGTGGTAGCATAGCAATTAGTGAAAATACCAGATGTGTAAAAGGAGAAGCTATTAATATTCAAAGGAGCTTTGCCTCAACAATCAGTTGATTTGTTATAATGTGCCTCCCATTACTTTGTGTTATTTGTGCAAATATGTTTGCATCACTGCCATCTCTAGCAAATGCTTCTTGAACGGTTTCATAAACACTGGAAATGCTGTGCAATGCAGTCCTGATTAACCTCTCTCTGACATACCTCCGTGCACTCTAATGAGATTACACTGGTTCATGTACAAGCCTATTAATTTAAGTCCACTGGTTTGGTTTTACAATGGGATCATTAACAAGACATTTGGGCTGTAATACTGTGACTCCTGTGAGTCTGGGAAAGGAATGCAGAAATTGGGGGGGGGATCTGGACTTCACCTTCCAGAATCCTGCAACACTGTGTTGGCTGCATGATTCTGAGAACTGGCATCCAAAAACAAAAAAATTTCAAGCTTTTGGCACAGGAAGTGTTCAGTTTGGGTCTGGGAATACTTTAGTAAAGCTATGTGGGCATGTTAATCTCATACCTCCCCTGTGCCTGGATCTGAGTCTGACACAGAAAGCATCTGTATCTGGGGGTGAAGCAGGAGTGGATCCTAAACCCTAGTAGACAGAAAAAGACAATACTTCACAACAGGAGGAGGAAGAAGCTGAGAGTATACCTACTTTGATGGAGTGAAGGAGGGCTAGAGGATGTGAAAGATCCCAGTGACCCTTAGGAGAAACTAATTAATCAAGTGCCAGCTGTGTGATGATAGCCAGCCATAAATTCTCTCCGTGCCACTGGGAGTTCATTGCTCACAACTGACCTATCTGGCTGATTAGCAACCCTTTTGGCTTTGTATTACTTCATGACTGTGGATTTTGCTCTGTTCAACAAGCACTGCTTCTGGACTCTCTTCCAGCTTTGAACTGCTTGCTGCTGCTGCTGCTGCTGCTGCTGGTACAGATCCGGGCTGAATGTCAGTTTGCCAGTTCTGTGCCATAGGTGTAATCGTGAGGAAAGAGGAGTCTCACATAATGTAGGCATTGCTACCATGTATGTGTAGCCACCAATATGGGAAATATCACTTCAATGTATCCATTCTAATTGCTATAATTGCTAACCATTGTTACAATGTATCTGCTGAGGAGAAAAGACTTGCGAAGTTTAAGTGGGAAAATAAGGGTGAAGGATGTTATGAGAACAAAGTGGCATTGGTGTAATAAAAAGAACTACTTCTTTCATTACAGTTTGGCATGTTGTTACTTACTGGGACAGGATAATGACTTGACAGCTCCTGCTCCCCCTCCCCAAACTTTTGGCAATTGCTGAAGAAAACAGGAAAATTATCTACATACACACAAACTTGCTGAGGCATTAAAATTAGTGCTAGAGATTCTATTCTGCCCCACACTTGAGGGTGTTGAGGAGTATGTTTAGAAAGCCTCAGGGATAGCCTCTTATGGTAAAGTTGTTTGAGGGAGTGGGATTTAGCTATTTAGAATGGCAGGGCAACTTGATGACTGGTTGCTAGGCAACAGGAATGGAACTTCAAGAATGAAAGCCAGCACAGAGGTGTGTCTTGGAGGGGCCTATGGATGAGAAGAATTCTGTATAAGGCAAAGTTTCTGTGTGGGTTTTGAGCCTTCAGGGAGAACTACCCAGAGAGAGAGTGGCTTGGTTTGTGATTAAGCAGCTGAGAAAACGACACAAGAAGCTAGTTTCTAAAGCAGAGACTGAATGCCATAGTCTGTCAAGTTTAAACTGCTAATGTATCAACACTGTACTATAACTGAACTCTAACAGGATACTTTATTTCCACTGTTAGTACAATAAATGTCATAGTTTGTTTTATAACTACTGAGTTGGCCTGAGTTATCTAAAGTCACTATAATAAATAGAACATGGTACCTTAAATAAGCAGTCTGGTTCTCTGGAACAATTAAAACTCTAGCCCTATTCCACAAAGGTTGTGCTAAAAGAGTGGAGTCAGGGTAAAGTGATGTTGACAGGGCACCTTAATGGACTGGAACTGCCATACCTATCTGATGAAGAGTAAGAGTTTGTCAAATTGAACAATTTTGTTATTCTGAGACTGCCCCGGGGGGGGGGGATTTCATATGTGAATCTCCGTAAGCCTGTCTGTTTGTTGCTTTCCCCTAGATTTCTTAAATGAGAATAATGACCTACTACTTTGCAGTGATAGTACACAGAAGAAATAAGTAATTTTGGCCTATTTCCTATAACAAGCTGTGACCTGTATTTTATTGACACTGTCTCTTCTTAAAGATGCATTGCTCCTTCCCTCACCATCCACCCAGCTCCAAATTTCAGTAGAGAAAAGCTGGCTACATTGATCCTAGGAGTCATCTTTCTATGGTGGTATTTGGAATTTTGTGGTCATTTTGTGGTTCCAGTATGGTCCTTGGGATTCCCACTAAAAATATAAGCTGGAAAAGGGTTAGTTTTTAGCCCCCAAACCGCAGTTTTCAAGGTTTTTTTAAAAAAACTCTTTCTGAAGCTATGACTGTTTTTTGCACTACAACTACCAGAATTCCCCAGCTGGCATGGCCACAGCTTTAAATTTGGAAACACTTACAAATCAGTAAGTCTCAAATGTGCTACTGGATTCCTCTATGATTTTTTAAGCTTCAAAAGAAGATTGGATAATTTCACGGAACACAAGTCCATCAATGTCTACTAATCAGGATGGCTTGTGAGCCAGCGTGTTGTGGTTTGAACATTGGACCAGGTCAGCCTTAGGGTTGCCATAAGTCAGAAACAACCTGAAAGTGCTATTCCACTTATGTCCTGCTTATGGGCTTTTCATAAGCAACTAGTTGGACACTTTGTGTGAACAGAATGTTGGGTTAGATGGGCCTGATCTAACAGGGATCTTCTTAAGTTCGTTGAAAAGATTACCCACATTAGGCTGTTATGTCTTAATGAGTTCTACATAGTGTCTAAAGGTGAATTATCAGAACACAGAGGGTTTTGAGCAAGATTATGGGATCTTGGTGATTTGGAGCTAAAAAGAAATCAGATAGTTGTGCCACCAATGCTCATGTGTTCTCCTTAAAAGTACCATGTGCCTCCCTACAGAGCAGCTACTCTGAGCCCCAGCCATTTCTGTTAGGCTGAACTGGTTTTGTGCAACTATAGGAGGAATGAACTTAAGTAAAGATGCAATCAACTGATTTCTGTCTGGGTTGTATGAAATATCTTTTGTAGACAGCCATTACCTGGATTTCCTTTTTTATTATTAGTTTATTTCATTTCTAATGTTTTCAGCAATATGATGTACTATCAAAGAAACTTCATGCCATATATCAATATGGTTTCCACTTCCCCAGCTAAGTATATGGCTGATATATTATTGTTCCTGGGAGTATATAATGCTTGGCTGGATTTCATAGCACTCCTAGAGTTCTACAAGGAGCAGAGCAGATTATAGGAATAAAGTAAGTCTCTCCTTGTTTGGTGTATAAATAGCTCTTGTTACTCATCAGGTATGTCCAAAACACTGTAGCAACAGAAGAGGCTGTGTATGAGAGACAAGTCCCTGCCTGCTCACCCATCTCTTCTTCCTCCTCCTCCTCCGGAACAGTATTCCCATTTTCTACTCATTGCTATAGCAGAAGATACCCATGTTAATAATTATCTGTATTTTTTCCTGAGTTTTGGATTGATAGCCTGTCCTTCTGAGAAAAAAGTCTGGAAGGCAACTGATGGTATCAGCTGGCAGGAAACAAAAGAAAGCTCATACAATTACTCACAGCTTTGGGAAAGTTACTTTTGGGACTGGATTTCTCAGAATCTCCCAGTCAACAGAGCCATTCTGATGATGGCCATGCTGGTTGGAGAATTCTGAAAATTATAGTAAAAAAAGGAGCCTTTCTAAGGTCCATTTTGCTTTCAAACTTTCTAAAACTTACATTCTTTCCATCTCAAATAGACATATGCTGGTAAATGTGGATAAACAAAATCAAAATGAAGAAAAATTCTACTAATGTGCAACTGAAGGAAATTTTTACCTGTCACTACCTGTGAATTAAGGTGAGAATAGATGTCAGGATGTAAGAGCCAACAAAGTTTGGGTGGTTCGATTGAGATTCTGGAAGAACAGTGTTCTAATCCCTGCTCAGCCATAGAAACTCATAGGGGATCTTGGGCAAGTCACAGCCTCTCAGGAAGGCAGTGACAAATATCCTCTGGAGAAATCTTTCCAAAAAAACCTTATGAGAGTGTCACTGCAAGTCAGTATCTAATCAAAGGCAGATAACAACAGCAACAAAGTATCACAGTGCATAGCTTGAAATGTTTTTTTAATGTGCTATTTCAAACAGAGCTTGGAAAACAGAGCTTGGAAAACTATTAGGGATTGCATTTTCCATAATCCTGGTATTTCTCTATCCAAAAGGTGAAATTTACAAGCTATTGATAGGTATGACATTAGCACTTATGCTAATATAGCTTCCTATTTAATTTGGAGCCAAAATGATGCAATTTGGGATATTTGAAACCACACCATGCAAACTCTAGTTTCAGTTGCCACAAAGTCTTTATAAATGACCTGGATGATGGAACAGAGGAAATGTTTATCAAATCTGAATACAGATGCAAAATGACCTTAACAGATTGGAAAGCGAGGCCTAAACTAACAAAATGAATTCCAACAGGGAAAAAGGTAAGGGACTACACTGAAGCAGTGAAAATGAAATGCACAAATATGAGATAGGTAACACCTGACTAAACAACAATACACATGAAAAAGATCTAGGTGGTCTGAGTAAACCACAAGCTAAACATAAGCTAATGTTGATATGCAGCTTATTATTGTAAGCTGCATGAATAGGAACATAGTGTTTAAACTGATGAAATTAACATGACCACACTATTCTGTTCTCATTTGGAACAGTGTGTCCAATTCTGGGTACCACTATTCAAGAAGGATATTGACAAGCTGCAACATGTTTAGAGGAGGCTGACCAAGATAGTAAAGTATGAGGAACAGCTTAGGATGCTGGGTAGGTTTAGCTTAGAGAAGAGAAGATAGAGAGATGATATGATAGCCATACTTAAATACCTGAAACGATATTATGTAGAAGGCAAAGCTGGCTTGTTAGAAGATGAGCCAGTGGATTCAAATTATAACAAAAGGGATTCCACTTAAGTAGTAGAAAGAACTACCTGACTTTTATTGCTGTTCAACATTAGAATAGATTCCTGTACTGGCAGAGTTTTGGACAAGATCAGTGCTACTCAAAGTAGTAGTTCATGAAGCAGTGGCAGTCCATGAGCTATTGGCTGCTGGTCCATGGTGAGTTTCCAGGAAAGAGACAGTTGTAGTCAATGGGCACAAATATGGCGTGAGTCCCAGGCACACTGGGGAGAAAAGCCCTGTCATTCCCCTACATCGCGTAACTTAAGAAACACTACACTAAGTGATTGTTGGGAATCTCTTCCAGCTCTACAGATCTATGATTCTATGATCCTAACTCTGGTTCCCGTCTGATGTTAACATAAATGCTTTGGCTTTCCCTAGAGAACCCAGCTATGGAGCAGTGCAGTGTATGAAAGTAATGTAGCAGGCTACAAATAACTGAACTGTTACCGCTGGATTTGCCATGAGCGTTTTCCAGAAGGCAATGGATGGTATACAGAGAGATTTATGGTGAGTCGCTTTACAATCCTACTTGTGTAATAAATTGATGGATGAGTACAGTAAGAGCAAACCCACCCACCCCCTGTCTATTTAAGGGGTATGGAAATGAAGAATACATCCATACATTTTCTCCTCACTAGGAAGAGAAGGGAAAACATGGCAACATCTGACATGTGCTTTCATCTGTGGATTACTAGAGATGTTGGCTTATGGAATGTGCTGTGTCTGAAGCTGTCATTAAAAGTGACACATTCCAATGAAAACCACAAAGAGTAAATCACATAGATTTCAGTCTATGCAACCAGGAAACATTCTGAATGAAGCTAAAGACGATACATTGTTGAGCACAGTGTTGTATATAGCTCATAGGGAAACGACCAAACTGGAGTTTGGTAAAGTTACATTTTCAGACTACAGCCCCCAGTCAATATGGTCATGTAGTCTGAAAAAGTAACTTTTTAAACCTGAGGACCAAATTGAGGTACCATTCTCAGATAATTTTCACACACCATACAATTGGTACAATTTCATTCATTCAGTGCATGTATATCCTACTTTTCATCCAAAGAATAGCACACAGTGAGGTGGGGCTGGCTATGAAGTAGGTTAGACTAAGCCCCTTTTCGCACAGGGTAAGTAGTACGGCATGGTGCGACCTCTGATGGAGGTCGTCCGCACCTTGGGAGTGGGCTGGGTTGGACTACTTGTCGCAGTTCCGCACCTCAGTCCGCTCCGGAGAGACCCAAAGCAGTTGCGCAGTGTGCTTTTTAAAAACCTGTTTTTACAGGTTTTTCAAAAGCATGGAGCGCGCCACTCCATGCCACTCTGTTCCCGCGCTCCAGTGCAGATTTGCAGGCGCACACCAGTGCATGCCTGCGGATCTGCCTGGGGTGGGCTTCCGGCTGGCGAGCTTATCCGTTTGGTGGAGAGCTTCTGCCAGCCGGAAGCTGTCATTTTGGATGCCGGAGGACTGCGGAACAGCGAGCTTGTGCTGCTCTGCATGGGGACAGACTTACCCGGCTGCCGGTAAGTTCCGCTTCAGCACGTTTTCCCCGTTTCCCCCTCCACGTGCGGAAAGGGCCTAAGAGATAGGGACCATGTGCTTTCTGTCCATGGTGTTTTGTTTACTGTACCTTTTCTCCAAGGAGCTCAGAGTAGTATCTCTGCTCCCTAGGTTTCTGGATTAAGGGTTTGGGGGTAAATCGTTCACTGGCAGGTCCCCTCCATCAGTGGATACATCTGAAAGGGGTCAAAGTACTATGGGGAAGCTGTGCCTAGCCACCCCTTATATTTCCTGTAGTACCCCAAAACAACACTAGAACAGAGGCATTGTGGGACATTGTGCTGCCCAAAATGACAGCCCCCCCAAAAAATCAATCAATCAAGGGGAGAGAATGGCCCATCAGTGGAGGATTTCCCTCCCACTGTAGCAGTGTGACTTTGACAACACCACTCCAGGTGTTGCTGCTAGACTTTCTTTTGCCCAGTGTATTTTATCCAGGAATAGCTGAGCTCAAATTCCTGCTTGGATTTCATGAGTTCTGGGGGTAATAATAATGCTGCTGCTGCTGCTGTTGTTGTTGTTGTTGCTGCCGCTGCTGTTGTTGTTATTGTTGTCACGTGCCTTCAATGGTTTCCAACTCATGACTACTCTAAGGCAAACCTATCACAGAGTTTTCTGGGGCTGATAGTAATGCACCCAAGATCACCTAGTAAGTTTTCATGGCCAGTAGGGAATTGAATCCTTGTCTCTAGGATCATAGTCCAACGCTCAAACCACTACACCATGCTGGATATTTAATCACATATCCTCCAACATTTCATAGATGAACCCCACGCCCCGTTTAAAAAAAATCTCTTTGTACTCAGTTGTTAAAGGTATGCCTAAATAAAATGGTCTTTCTTATTTTAAAAGGTGATAGAACCTGTTATGGAACCATACAGTTGAAAGAGATCTCCATAACCTCCAACATTTCACAGATGAAAATCAAGATATGTGTGGTCAACCAACATCAGAGTGTGGTCAAGAAGGCAAAAGTTATTAATGAAGAAGAACACACAAGCTAGAAAAGACTGCAGCAATTTGCTTTTGCTTGATCCTCCTGGGAAGGGCAAGATTCTGCTCCCTCCTCTCCTCTTCCCCTGCTGAGTTATTTGAGTGTAAACTACTTTTGTAGTTTGAATTCAGTTTGCGCAATGGAAGTACACTGCAGATGGAGGAGGACAGTGGGAGAAGGAGAGAGAAACTGGGACATTTTAAAAGCAGCTGAAAAGTGGGATGACAGAAGATTAACCCCAAGTGTCCCTGCCAAATCAGGATAGTTGGAATGGATGGATTCTAAGGGCCACCTAGTCAAATCCCTGCCAATGCAGGAATCTACAGAGAAAGGATCCTTGCCAGATGGGCACCCAATCTCTGTTTCAATACCCTCGACAAAGAAGAATCCACAGCCTTTTGAGGTAGACTATTCTACTGTAAATAGATTCAAATTTTAGTCAGAATTTCCTTTCTTGTCATTTGAATCCATTGATTTTGAGTTCTATCTCTCAAGCAAAAGAAAACAAGGTTGGTTCTTCTTTCACTTGATAGTTCTTCAGATATTTAATGATGGCTATCTCATCATTTTTCGCTCTTCTCTCCTGCAGCCTAATCATACCCAACATACCCCCTCAACCATTCTTCAGATGGCTTGGTTTCTAGACCCTTTACCACCTTTGTTGATCTCCTCTGGAGATTTTGGTTACATCCTTAAACAGTCATGTCCAGATTTGGGCAGAATATTCCAGGTGAGGTCTGACCAAAGCGGAACAGAATGGTACTATTATTTATCTTGTTCGGGACCGCATACTTTGTTGCAGCCCTGATAATTTTGAAAGTTTACACCAAATTTCTCTTTCAGTAAGGAAAGGTAAAATATAAGTTCTGCAAATCAACCAATCAATCAAGGACTTTTTTTAGCAAATCCATGCAACTGAGGTTGGAACCCAAGGAAAACCAGTTGGTCGACTACATTATCTGGAAAGGGCAGACTGGAGGCAAAGTAACAGCTAGCCAGGAAATCTACAGCCAAATTAATTTTTTAATTATTATTATTATTATTATTATTATTGACTAAGGTCTAAATGACCTTTCAATATGAGGCCATTTGACCTCCTAGGATATAAATGACCCTAGCCAGCAAAGGACCCCAGTCTCTCGCAACTTTCTTTCGCTAGCCAGAGTAAGCCAATTCTCTAGCTTCATGTCCTTTAAAACAATTTCTACATGAGCAAAACTAGCAGAATCCCATAGGAATGGATAGGACAAAAATTAACAGGCAACCCCCAGGGTACTGGTGCTGTATTTAAAAAACCTTTGACTTTTAGAGTGAAACAATGCAATGACTTTTGTCCAAAACTTGGAGGATAATTTGTCACAGGAATGGTGTGTGCGAGTGCATCCGTGTGTGTGTCTGTGTGTGTAGTTGACATTGGGGATTCCAAAGGAGGGAAACAATGCACCCTTTGTGTATGCCAAATCCAGAATTAAGAAACTATTCACTACTTGGTAGAGATTCTTTAAAATAGTGTAGTCATGATAGCCAGGAAGTGTTTATATGTGGAGTTAATAATCCTGTTCAGGCATTTGCCTGGACACCTGAGACTTTGATAAGAGTCTGAGGTCATGCCTCTAGCTTCTCCCCCTACAGCCCTGCATCTGCTGCCCTCCCCTCCAGTCCCTGAACTCTAGTATGAAGAGCTACTGATTCTCAAGTA
This sequence comes from Iguana delicatissima, assembly GCA_948472985.1. Classification (NCBI taxonomy): domain Eukaryota; kingdom Metazoa; phylum Chordata; class Lepidosauria; order Squamata; family Iguanidae; genus Iguana; species Iguana delicatissima. The sequence continues at coordinate 55,495 of CAOKZL010001771.1, read as the reverse complement.
AGTAGGACACTTCATGCACTCATAAACCCTGATAAAGCTCCCCAACTGTGCAGCCCATTGTGCTCATCTTCAAATGACTCTGAATACAGCACATCTTCAGACCAGAGCATATCTGCACTACGCACTTATAGTGCTTCAATACCATTTTAATTGCCCTGAGTCCAGTCCTATGGAATCTTGGGATTTGTATTTTTGTGAAATAGCTAGATTCCTCTGTCTGAAAGTTTTAATGTTGTAGTTCTGGGGAGTGCACTAGAGAATTCTGAGTACCTTCCCGGGGTTCAGAAAATGTACTTCTTTTCCCTGTAATCCCCAGAATCTCAGTGGCCATCCTGGCTAGAGAGAAAGAAGTAACTTTTCCATGCTCAGCAAAGGTGAATAGTAGAAATAAGCGCTGTTTCCTCAACTATGCCACAAGAACAACATAAATGCCCTCAAGAACTAAGGAGAAGATTTGTATACCCTAATTTTCTTCTGTTGTTTTCTTTTTACCAGCAATTGGTTATAGAGATTACATTTTCAAGCAATATGTTTTTCTCTTCTGTTGTTTATGCCCACATTTTCTATTTCTTTTGACCATGACAGATGGGCCTGAAATTATTACCCTTCTCCATAACAGCAGAAATTTCTTGTGTATGTGAATAGCCCCTTACAACAAAGAAGAGCATAAATACAAATAACAAGTTCATTTTTCAAAAAAAGCAACTAACTAGATCACCCTTTTTTAAAAAAAAAACGCTTCAGTGTACTGGTATTAAAAAAAAGTCTCCCTCAAAGACTAGGCTAAAACATTACATACTCCAAATGGCAGGAAAACTTGTTTCTACTGAGACATGCTTAAATTGTCCTGCAAGATATCCACATTTACTTAAGAGCAAGCTCCATGGCTTGTATCCTATTGTTAGTTTAAACTGGAGTAGCCACAATCGCTCAGCTGTTGATTTTGCTTGAGCCTGTTGGGGAGAGCAAGAGTCTGCACCCTCTTACCTTCTCCCTCCTGCTGAGTTAATTGAATGCAAACTATTTTTGCACTTTGAATTCATTGCACAGCAACTGAAGTAAGATGAGGCCAATGGGAGAAAGTGGGACCATGAGAAACTGGAACATTTTAAGAGCAATTGAAAAATGGGGTGAAGGGGTTTATAGGTACTGTCCTAGACAATTGGAGCCAAACTAAGACTTTCTGTTGACTGCACCTCTTTTACTTCATGTATAGAAATAGATCAGACGGGCACTTGAATCCTACAGTATTGAAAATGGGCCAGTGATACATCTCTCACTGCTCTGAAAGCATCAGTCTAGCTTAGGTGATAATAGACAGGCCAGAGAGCACACACAGCAGTGTCTTCCATCATCTTGCTAGTGCTCCCCATCTGCCTGCATCTGGAACCTGTAACAACTACCGTACTACACCAAATGGTAGAGCAGGCCCTAAAGCATCAGCCTTGATTCCCTTCCCCAATGACACATGATATAGATGACCACATGAGAGCCAATATGATGTAGTGGTCTGAGTGCTGGACAAAGAGTCTAGTAAATCAGGTTTTGAATCTCTGCTTGGCCATGGAAAGCCACTCTGGACAAGTCACACTCTCTTAGCCTTAGAGAAAGACAATGGAAAACTGCTTCTCGCCAAGAAAACCCTACAGCAGAGTCTCCATATGTTGGACTCGAAGGTACATAACAACAATAACAAGACATATAGTTATGAAGGAGAAAGCATCTCACCGTGGGTGCTCTGTATTTGGCTGTACACATCATACATGCCAAAAATGATGGTCGCATGGGCTTGACACCCATCATCTAGAGAAGGAGCAACTACAGAAATTCTCTGCTAGAGAACTTGCTTCACTCATCCTAGCCAGTAGATCCACTAGGCTCCAACTGCCTATTTCCTAGAACTACAGAGCTGAATGGAAGCACACACTGCCTGATCTCTGCCAGAAAACCAAAGGGTGCCATGCTGGGAGGCAGGAAGATAGCTAACAGGCAACTTTGGTCACCTAAGTGAATCATAGAATCATAGAAATGTAGAGTTGGAAGAGACCACATGGGCCATCCAGTCCAAGCCCCTGCTATGCAGGAACACCCTCAAAGCATTCCCGACAGATGGCCATCTACGCTTGGAGCTGGGGAGGGAGAATGTATTCTTGTTGGTTCTCTTGTATCTCTCCGTTTCTTCCAGTACCATTGACTCGGTGGCTTTCACTATCATCAATTGTCACTGGAATGGGATTTGGAGACACTGTTTTACAGTGGCTCTGTTCCTTCCTGGAGGGACTAACCTAGATGGTGCTTCTGAGATATTCAGCTCCTTGTCTTGTGGGGTGCCCCAGTGCTTTGTTTTTTCCTTTGTGGTGCTTAACACATGCATGAAATCACTAGGAGAGGTTGCCCAGGGCTTGGGGGTCCAGTGCCACCAGTGGGTAGAAGACAATCAGCTGTATTACTCTTTTCCATCTCAATCCAAGTAAACTGCTTCAGTTCTAAACTAGTACTTGTCCTCAATTATAGCCTGGACAAGGACAAACAAATGGAAGGTTAATCCAGATAAGATAGAGGTGCTCATGGTCATTCAAAAGGCAATAAGGATTCAGCCTGTGCTGGATGGAGTTACACTCTTCCTGAAGATGCAAGTTTGCAGTCTTGGGTTCAACTCTGAGCTTGGAAGCTCAGGTTTCAGCAGTGAATTTGCACAATTAAGGCTGGTGCACAAACTGTGTTCATTCTTAAAGATGCTGGATCTGACCATGATGACACATGCCTTAGTTAATCCCATTTGAACAATAGTGTTCAACATGCAGCTGCCTTTGAAATATGCTCACAAACTTCTACAGAGAGCACACAATTCCCTTGTTGCAACAGCTCTATTGGCTGCTGGTCCATTTCTGAGCACAATTCAATGTGATGACTATGATATATAGAGCCCTATATGGCTCAAGTCCCAGTTATCGTAAGGAATATATTCTTCCCTAGAAGCTTGCCCATGTTATGAGGCCATCAGGGAAGGTCCTTCTCTCTGTCCCACCAGCTTGACAGGTACACAAGAAACAACCTTGTTTCTGGCTGTTCCCAAACTCTGGAACTTCCTTCCTAGAGAGGCTAACCAGCTGATGCCTTGCTGGTTATGTTTCAGGTAAAAATTGTTCTTAGCAGGCCTTTGAGGGACTGTTTGCTCAAGGAGAAAGGGCCTTTCATAATTGCCTGTATTGTTGATATTGTCTGTTTTTTGGTGTGTTTTTTTTTTCATTTCAATAGTTGTGTTTTTAACCATGCTTAATTCTATGGTGTGTGTGTGTGTATGGATATGGATATGGATATATATGGGGGTGGAGGGTGTTACTTTTTTATGATATAAATTTTAGCTGTATGTGTTTTTAACTTTTGTAAGTTGACTTGAGTCCTAGACTAGGGGAAAAGGAGGGATATAAATAAATAGGTTGGTGTTGCTGCTGCTGCTTCTGTTAATAAACCGTATCTATTGTAAGTCCACTAGAGAATTCTACAGACAAAAGTAAGAATAAGCATTTTCAAAATCAATACATAAATATGCCCAATTCCTACTTCCTAAAAATGACACCTTCTCTGTTAAACAGTTAGGAAAATGGAAGCAGAATTAATTTTTATGATCACCATTGTCTCTATTTTTTTTAAAAAAATTGCAAAAGCTCAAATAGCTGTGGCCATTACACTGAAACTTGTTCATATCTTATCAAGCTCACATGGGAGAAATTTTTTTATTTGAGAGGAAGTGAACATTTATTAATCTAAATTGCAGCAGAGAAAGCCGGTTTAATGCAAGTGCTCTGGAACAAATTGATTTCTTCCTCATTATCATGGGCATCATGACATTTCAGTGGATTAATAGCTACTAGCTCGTTGTCATCAGTGTCAGCCCAAATTTCTTCTAGGACATGGGTAACAACCCAAGTTCTGGGAAGTGTACATGACTCACCAGCTGTGGGAAGGACTCATCTCTCCCCTACCCATGCACTCCCTAAATTTTTGTAAGACAAAGTTTTTTGCTTAAAAAGTCCCCCTGCCATTCTTTTTTTAGGGAAGGCCCCTTTTTGCTTGAAACAGGCCAGATTTCTCTCCAAATAGCAAAATTGTCTTGCAAATCTAAAAAAAAGTGTGAATGGAAAGATTATTTTTTAATTTAAAAAAATTAAAATTAAAAGGGTATGGAAGAATGGGGGCAAATTGAGATCCCTACAAGGTCATATGCATGGGCCATATGTTCTAATCCACTGGAATTATTAATTCTTTTTCCATCAGGTTTTGTTTTGTTTTGTTTTAAAGAGGTCCATGTTCCATAAAATAAGAAGTCTGAGGAAGACAACAAGAAGAGTTCAATTTAGTGTGCCAAATCCCTTCAAGATCATACCCAGAGCCCTTAGCAACCCATGCTGCTCTGTGCAGCATAGTCATTTTCAGAAAAATCTTATTTGCGCAGTGTATGGCCTCATGTGGCCACTAAGCCTCCTTCTTTAGCCCATGGTATACTCCCAACAATTAAAAATACTAATTTTTTCACCAAAAGTCAGCCAGGAAATTTTTTGCTGGAATTCAGCATCCAGCAGCAAACTGCCAAGTAAACTGAGTGTACCTCAAATGTTGTGGTAAGGATAGAGAGGAAAATTAGACTTGCTTCACATTTAATTTTCATTCAGTAAAACCCATGAATTTGGGGGAACTTTGGAGGGACTCCTACAGCCCTACCATCCATGCTCTGCTTCAGCGATCCAACACCATTGCCTCCTTCTCCTTCTTCTGGCACAGCTTCCAAATCCAAAGTGGATCCTTTGTTTGTAAGGGCTGGGATGCAGGGACAGGGCAGGATTTGCTACTGCTCTGTGCTGCCATTGTGCAACAAGCTGGGTCAAATGGCCCTTTTCAATGTTTGCCTCTTTGCCCAGGGGTAGGAGAGAGAAAACAAGATCCTCCTCTCTCCTGGATGCCAAGAGTCACACTTGCAAACCCGGGATGTCCCAAGATGCCCCCAGGCTCTTCCACTTGGACTTTTCAATGTTCAGCTCTTTGCAAGGCTGAACAAGGGTGGGTAATGTGTAGCCTACAGGTCACATTCAGTCTTTGGGACCCCTAAGTAAGGCCTCTGAAGGCCTCCACCCAGCCAAAATCCCCAGACCTTCCCCCCCAAAAAATAATTTGGGGAGGGAGTGATTCTCAAGTGATTTTCCCCCCTCAAACCAGCAACAAGCCACCAAAACTGCCTGAAAATGCAGTGGGTTTCTTCTCCTATCTCCTCTGAGCCCTCCAAACCACAAAAAAAGAAAAATACAGGTGGATGAACAGACAGACAGACATCAACTGCAAATTGGCCAAAATGGCAGCTGCACGGCAGCACTTCAGGCATGCTAAAACACACGATGCAGCCCGCTGGGCAGATGTGGGCAGGAGTAACCCCTCCGCCCTGTGCAGTTGCCCAACCCTTCTCTAAAAGTTCCATTTTGGAGTTCCAGCAGTGGTTCCCCCATTTCTGGTGTTTGTGCATGGAAATGTCCGTGAAGAAACACTCGCAATGCAACTCCATGCATGTTTACTCCAAAATAAAACTTATTGTTTCCCAAGGTAAAGGTATACACCAGGAATGGGCAAATATAGTAAGACTGGGGGCTACATTCTGGATTTTGGAAGTGTCCAAGGGCAACATTGTTTAAAAACTTTATGTTAGTGTTTTACTTTATACTATAAACCTACACAAACAGCAAAAAGAAATCAGTTTTTCAAAAACAATCCTAAAGTAGTAACTTAATAACTGTCCTGCTCTCAATGTTGAACGAGGGTACCAAAGTCAGAAGCTGTTGAAGCAGGAACTATCCAGTGTCAAAACATTCCAGTGTCAAGAAAGCCATAAATCAGAGACAGAGTTGCTGTAGGGAAATCAAAAAAACAATCCAAGGGTCATTAATCTGTTAAACACACTTACAAGGGCTGAGCCATCAAGAGGAGAACTTAGGCATGTTCTGCACCCTAATTTTTCTCAAAGTTGTCCAGTGGGGATCCTGACAGTGGTTCTGGCAAGAGTAGAGCATGAGGGGACTGCTCCTCTCCACACCTGCTGGCTTCCTACAAAAGGGAGTGCAATACCCATGCCTCTTCCTTCTGCAGCACAGCCAGGTACTTTCCCAGGCTGCACTGGGGCAGGAAGTGCAGCCATTGCACTTCTGCAGCTTCCACAGGACAGGCAAGTCTGGGATGCTGGCACAATCGCATGTCATTCACAAGGAAAATCCGTCAATGATTTAATCCATAATTGTGCTGCCTGGAAAGGGAGGAGGACGGGACCATGATGACATCGTACAGAAGCATCATCACGGTCTTGTCCTCATCCTTATGGCAAGATGGGAGGCTGCTGTGGAAAGGCCCTCAATTTTTATTCAGCAATTTGGCTGAGGGAAGTAACTTTCTTATATAGGCAGCCTGTTCAGCCAACTGCCCTGATCCCAAGCAGTATTCAGGGAGAGCATTCCACAGCTGTGTGCCTTCCAATGCCTTGATTATAGGCTTTGGCTCCTGTCTTCATGGAATGGTCTGAGCCAGATGCTTGAGCCTTTCCCTTTCCTGGGGACTGGGAGGGACTCTCCTGTAACTTCTCCTCCTGCTCTGAAGCCAACCCGACTTGCTGAACTGAAGGAGGATTTGACTGGCTATCAGTCATCTGCTGTGGCTCCCCCAAAGGTACATTTGCTTCATTTTCTGAGGAAGATGAATGATCAAGATGGGCAGGAGGAATGACAGTAACCAAAAAAAATTTAGTTAATTAAAAGACAAAACAAAACAATAATGCAGCCGTCAAGCACATGGCTAACCTAAAAAGTAGTCCTTGATCCAACACACTTGTTCACCCTATGATAGACTCCCCTTAGCAGAGATCACCTAATATGCCAAAGGATTCCCTCAATAAAAAGAAATTTGTCTATTGGCTGAATGAAAAAATGAAGCGCACTAACCTAGCCTCCCTGAGCAGTAGTAAGTGCCAGATTCTAGGACTGGCCACCATTAAGGTCCCTCTTTCACAGACCAGAGAAAACAGCTTCCAAAAGAAGACCTTAAAAACTGGGTGTGTTCATATGTTATAATATGATCTTTTGAAGAGTATGTTGTTTCCACACTGGCTATTCTCTTGAGGGAAAATTTGGCCTTCTGATCCTTTTTTTTTTCCTAAGCTTGATAAGCTAGTGCTAATACCTTGGTGGCAGCCATTTTTTCCCCCATGTTCTATACCATTAGGGCAGTTATGGCTTCTTCGCACAATGTCCCTGGAATCAATGGCATATCATCATGTGTAGCTATTATAGCTCCATTTCAGTACTAATGGCAGGAAACATGCTTTCTAATTGACCTATTTGCCTGGTATATTGGGCTTTTTGAGTATGTGAGAGCAAATTGGTAAAACTTAGCTTTCAGATTACCACATAGGTGATTCCTCCTCTGCCAGCTCTTGCACAAATGTAGCATTAAAAAAAAACCCTTAGTAGGGAGCCTGAGGGATACATTCTACACTGTGATGGTACTTTGGGCCTTTTCACACTACATTATTATGAGTGCTATAATTCCACTTCAATTGTCATGGCTCCACCCTGTGGAATCCAGGGTTTGTAGTTTGGTGAGGCACTAGAGCAATCCGACTGAGAATTCTAAAAGCCCCTCCCTAAACTATAAATCCCAGGATTCCACAGGATGGAGCTATGTCCATTACAGAGGAAGCACAGTGCCATAATTGTATAATGTGGAAAGGCTAATTTGCCAGAGTTTAGAAATGGTCATGGCCACACTGTCTGAGGTATTCTGGGACCTATCATTTAAAAAAAAATGTAATTTTTTCCCCAGGCTCCGCTATTTGCTAGTGGACCTCCTCTTTGCCAGTCCTCTTTGTTTCTCCAACCTGGTTCTGACTATGGCCCTTTTCGCACAGCGTTTCTTAAGTGAAAGGGCCTCTTGAGCATCATGTAAATGCGAGGAGCTGCATGATGAGGTCTGCATGATGCACTCACATTTACGCGACGCTCAAGGGCGTGATGTGAACCGCTAATGGATTTTCTTATTTTTGGCTTCAAGGCGAAAATGCCGCGCAGTTGCGCAACACTCAGGGGTCTGGAGCGCACTTACCTGCCGTGCGCAGACACCTGAGCCGCACTGGTCATGCTTCCTGCCTCAGCCCTAGCCTTCAGCTCCCAGGCTGCACTGCGGTAGGAAGGGGCGGGGCGCTCACGCGACCAGCAAGCAGCTGCAGTGACGAAGCAGCAGGGATGTGAGCACCTCTCACAAGAAGCTGCTCATGAGATCCCTGTGCTCCAACATCGAGAACATGTGGGTTGCAGAAAGGGCCATATGGCTGAGGGCTTTAAGCTAGAGGTTTTGAAGATAACTTTCAAGACGAGAAAAAAGGTGCCAATAATGTTTAAAATGGTGAATAAACTATTTTCTATTTGCATGATGGAAGAGCTTTCCTTGACTATTTCCTTATGTTTTTCCTTATTGTGTAGTCTTTATAACTGCCTTTTCCTTGTTCTTTGAACATTGACTTCCAGTGCTCATTTGTAATATTTCAGGCACTTTGTTAGCAACAGATGTACTCACAAAGAGAATGACACTGTCATAGCTTTAATCTGCTGCAGTATCAGAGCATACACGTATGGTTAATTTGTTATCACTTTGCACATGCCACAAATGCAGCATGTGTTCTGGAAGCAGCTGAACCATCTGGGTATTTTGTCTTTAGATACTAGCATAATTTTAACTCAAAAGTATGCTGTTAAATCACTATTTAATCATTAAACTTTACAATGCAAGAGATCATATACTACTTAAAACTTGTTTACTAAATATCTATATGCACCAGGCTGGGAAGCTGGGAAGAATTCATCTCATTTTGACTCCTATGGGCCATATATGCCCCAAAACAGAAATGATCAGAAGATTACTTCCATTTTTTGAAATACTGTAACTTTTAGCCATTTTGAGGTATACATGTATTGTGATGTATCAATTAAATCCAAAATCACAGTCTCTGGAGGCCTCTGGTGGCACAATTCTCTGTTTTGGGCTGGTAAAATTTCCTCACAGGCTTGGTGGGCCACAAATATGGCTTCTTAGCCACATGTGGCCCACAGATCGCATAATTCCATCCATGATATTCGTCATTGTTATCGGGTGCCTTCAAGTCATTTCCAGCTTACAGCAACTCTAAGCTGAACCTGTCATAGTCCCTTGGCAAGATTTGATTGAAAGTGTTTGCCATCAATTTCCTCTGAGACTGAGAGAGTATAACCTGCCCAAGATCACCTAGTGGGTTTCTAAGACTGACCAGGAATTCAACCCCTACTCTCCTAAAGTCCTCAAACCATTTCTTTTTATTTGCAATGTTCAAGTTATGAATACTATAGCTTAATTCAAAAAAGGAAGAGACAAGACCAACATGATTCACAGTGAAGAGGCAAGTATGAGCAGGCTTGGAGAAAGCCTAAGTTTTGCAGAAGTACCAGAAGATCTTAAGGGTCTTAAGAAGTGGTGGGCCTCAAACAGTGAGAAACTAGGATACTCAGTAGCCGCTGAGTATGCTAAGAATTTAGAAGGAATGTGTGGGAGAGGGAATGGGATGGAATACCCTAGAAATGGTTTTGGTAATTCCATCACCACTGTAGAATGGGAATGACTGGTCCATTGAGAAATCTCAACATGTCAACTGGCTGCCAAAGGGAAGCTTTAAAACATATCCCATCAGAGATTCCTATGCATATTTTCCAACAGATGAAAACTAGGACACATTGGCCAAGCAACATCAGAGTATTGCCAGGATGGTCAAAGTTACTAATGAAGAAAAACACAGAAGTTAAGAGTGACTGCAACAGTTTGCTTCTGCCTGAGTCTACTGGGAAGGCAAAATTCCATCCACTCCTCTCCTCTCTGTAGAGTTAATTGAGTCCAAATTACTTTGCACTTTGAACCTAGTTTATACCAAAGGAAATAAGCAGAGGAGAAAGGGAGAAAAGAGAGCGGGGAGAGAACCTGGGACATTTTAAAGCAGCAGAACAAGCGAAATGACATTGGATTAACCAGGACTGCCCAAGCCACATTGGGGTAGTTGGAGGGTATGCATGCACTGCATGGAAGGGCCTCTGAATCCACTGCCTTCATTTACATGGTGAATAAAAGGAAACCATCTTGCCCAGAAACAGTCTCTAGTTTTTAGCTCTTTCATGGTTCAGGTTTAAGCATTAATTTCTCAACCAAAGCAACTTGCCAAATTCTGTTTCCCTATGACAGGGTATTGAGACCTTTCACATCTTTCCACTACCTAGCTGCTTCCAGGCTGCTGCTTGAACTAGGGGCAATCCATTACAGTATTTCTATCTGAAAACAACGGCAATATTTGCAAACAGCCATCATTTTTTTATGTGAAGGTTAGTACCAATCTCAAGAAGTCTTGTACTTTGGTCCAAGCTATCTGAAGGAAGATATCTTCCTGTATAAGCCTGTCCTATGAAGCTTTTGCTTGCAGACTAACAAGATCTAGCTAGAACAGGGATTATGGCATACAGACTACCTATGATTTCTTTTAAAAGCAGTAATTCTCTTAACAATTAACATAATGATCAAAGCAACAAACTAACATGTTTATCAGCTGATGTTAATGATAATGACTTAAGATTTTGTAGCTGCCAACAATTAATGAAGCAGATTAAGGTTTGTTTGGGGTTTTTTAAAAAAGAAGTAATGTTCCAAAGTCAGCCAAGAACAGCATCATCCTGGTTCTCATTGCTTAGCTTTCAATCTATTCCTTGTAAGACAAGAATGTTTATATTAGGTTACGATATTTTACTAAAAGTGTTCCTGTGTACTAGAAGTGTTCTCCTTCAGAATATGGAGACCCTATGCAACAATGTGTCTGTGACATTTCTGTCTTTATAAAGGCACTGACATTCCTCTGAGGGACACAGTAGGGTGCAATAGGATAACTGGCCTAGCCTACGAGCATGAAGGAATCTCGGTATCCATGCTGTAATCAGAATAAGGTTCAAATACAAACTGAATGGGCACAAGGAGAGGGACATCTGTAAGTTTTATTTTATCTCATATTTGAACTTTGTAGACCTCAGATTCTTTCCATCCTGAATATGAAGTCTGTAGATCTTGGTAAATTCTTGAAAAACAAACTGAGCAAAAAACCAAAACAAGACCAAAAAACCCACTATTTGTACTGGCCTAATTCAATAGGACTAGCTATTCCCAGTATGGAAAGAAATCTATTGTGCCCATCTGCCACATAGAATTAAATTGGTCTATTTCAATAAGTGTTAGACTAGACATTCACTTTAAAGTGAATTCTATTGTCTTCACTTTTTCTTTGTGCTTCATGTTGAGGGTACAAAGGTTGCAATACCCCTTGTATTCATGGACAGAAATGAGACCCATCACAAGAACCTAATGCTGGAAACTGGGGAAGACCATTTTTGCCAATCTACCCCTCCCTGACTGCCCCAGAAGATCCATCAGACCTCCAGTACACATTTTCAGGAATATAAGATTGTTTCTGCACTACTTCTATGCTACAAAATTAACACAGCAGGTTCAAAAAGCAGCAGCTAGATTGCTGAGCAGGGCCAGTTACAGGGAGCATATAACTCCCTTGTTAAAACAGTTTCACTGGCTACCTGCTCATTTCCAGGCACAATTCAAAGTGCTGGTATGAACTACAAAGCCTTATGCAGCTTAGGTCAAGACTATTTGAAAGACCATATCCCCCTATACAAAACTGCCAGAGCCCTAAGATAGGCAGAGAAAGGCTTTCTCTCAGTCCTGCTACAATCCCAGGCTTGCCTGGTGAGGGCACAGGACAGAGCCTTCTCAGTGGTCGCTCCTACTCTTTTTTGGTTTAGCTTAGTCTCTTTGCTCCTGTTGCACCATTTTACTAACACTGTTTTCCTGTGTATTTGCAGACTGCTTCTTCCTCATTGTTTTTAAATCTCAGTTTAAAATGTTCTTGTTTTCCAAAGCTTTTGGGATTTTAGTTGAATTTAGTATTATAAATGTGTATATTTTGGTATGTATTTATAAGCTTTTCCAACTGCCGAGAATTTGGCAGCGAATTATAATCTCTGCCAAGTATTATCATCTTTTTCATTGAATCATGTCATCTTATGTGATATGTCCAAAGTACAATGGCTTCAGTTTAGTCATCCTGGCTTCTAGTGAGAATTCAGGACTGATTTGCTCTAGGATCCATTCAGCTGTCTTTTTGGCAATCCGTGGCATCTGTAGAAGTCTGCTCCGGCACCACATTTCAAACTAGTTTATTTTCTGCCTGCCAGTTTTCACATACATATATAGTGATGGCACAATATAAATAGCCAATGGTAGTGATAAGGCCAACAATGACTGAAAATGTTATCCAAATAAGTATTTTCCACTTGGGCAGTAAGAAGACATAAAAGTGTTCTCCATAGGGGTGGGGGAATATATTGCTATAATCCTACATGTACATATCTGGGAGCAAGTGTCATTGAACACAACAGGTCCTTTAAACAGAAGAACAGCACTATAAGGGAATAGTGTTACGGCTTTTCTCCAGTACCAGTAAAAATATCCTTCATTGCACTTGGCTGGCTACAGCTGTGTGCTGACCTCCAAGGAAGGTGCCCTGCTGAGGCTAACACTGCAATTTTCTCCTGCAGAGGACAGCTACATAAACATTGTGATGAGAGATTTTAGCAATGCTGAGAGAATCAAGAGGCAGAGGTTTGGGTTTTTCCAGACATAGCCTTGGGTGCTTGCACAATTCAATGCCAGTTGCCTGACTGAAAGAATGTAATTCATGTTAAGTACGACCTTCTGTTCTGCAGAGACGAACAACTGTATTCATCACTGATGTCTGGGAGATGAAGAGAATAGCCCTGGGTGGAACAAAACAGTGCCATCTTGTGTTTTAAATGTATAGCTGATGTATAATTCTGTCGGAGCTTGGAATACTTAACTTCTTTTGGAAAACACCTCCCAGAACTGCCTATCCAGTGTGCCCCACCAGGATTAAGACACAAACTTGTTATGAAAGACTGCTGAGTTTCTCTCAGAACTGGTTCTTTTCAAGAACTACTTTATGCATTCAGCAGAGTCAAGTGTTGAACCTTCTCCTGGAATTGCCACAGAGGGGGTGGGAATAGAGGGACTCATTCAGCATTGTAGAAGTTCTAATCTTTATGGTACATCCACAGTTATATCCTCCAACTGTCTAGATATGGCAGGGATAATCCTAATGGATCTTCTGTCATCCCATTTTTTTCAGCAGCCTTCAAAATGCCCCTCTCTCTTCCTCCCATTTTCCTCCTTTTTGTCCTCACCTCACATTCCTCCTTTATGTCCTCACTGAATTCAAATTGCAAAAGTAGTTTTCACTCAGTTAACTCAGTAGGAGGAAAAGGAGATCAACAAGAGTCTTGTCCTTCTCAGAAGGCTGAGGCAAAAGGAAACTGCTATAGTCTCTCCTAGCATGTGGTGTTTTTGCTCGTTAATAATTTTTGCTATCTTGGGCACATTCTGATCTTGCTTGGCTATACATATCCCAGTTTTCATCCATGGCATGTTGAAGGGTATGTCGTTCATGGCCAGGAATTCAGAATGTTGCAGGTGGGCATTTACCTTTTATTCACCTGGCAGAGGATGATGGAATGTAAATGCTAACACATCTGGATTGGGTACAGCTGATCTGCATTTACTATAGGCTGTTACCATACCTTATACCTCCCATTCTTCAGGAAGTGCTATTTTTCATAATGGAACATATTTATAGCTGGAAGTCATTATCAAAGGCACAATGACCACAAAACATGTTGCCAGGTCAAGCTGACCTGAGACATGGTCAGGTCATAAATTCAGCGAGGATTTGGCAGGAAACCCAGATGCTAATAGGCCTATGCTAATCCTTTCAACTCCTCTAATAGGCCTATGCTAATCCTGTGCACACTCCAAAACAATGGAAGGCAAAACTACCCAAGTGAAGCAATCAGAGACCATCCCTTAATCTCACCCTACAGAAATCTTCCCTAAATCCCCTGCCCACACAAGAGATTAAGAGACTGTCATGACTCCCATCAATGTTTTGTCTCCTGGAGTTGAGGCAATCAGGCTATTTCAGACTCCTTTGTCAATCCTATGAGAAAATTCTGGTTCTGGGTCTTTGAGCACAACATCCATTTCCAGCTACACACAATCACAGTTTCTATAAGAAAGGATGCCTCATTTAAAAAAAAAAAAAAAGATATTATGGGCCATGGTACCTGTTTCTCCTCTGGATTTCTGAACCCATTCCAATCAAATACAGGTGCATTTTTTCTTGGTCATGCTATGTAACTTATACATCTAAGTTTCCTCAGGGGTTAATGATCCCTTCCTCAGGCTGTTTTAATTTAATTGTCCAAGAAAGTAACCTAAAATACAATAAGGACTGCAATCACTGAGGGCATGTCCTATTATTATTATTAACAAGTATCATCATAAAATACTGAAGAACAAGCAGTCAGTCTAAGCAAAGGAGTGACACAAAAAAAGTGGGAGAGCTCCAGTTTGAATCAAAGAAGAGAAAGGGAAAAGAGGCAGGTGCTGGAAAAAAATATAGTTTGTGAAAACACTTCAATAAGCAAGTTTAGGCCTTCACTAAACAAAAGCCAGTGGTGAATAGTCTAAGCACTGGACTAGGACTCTGGAAATCAAGGTTTGAATCCCCCTTCAGCTATGGAAAACCACGGATACCTTGGGCAAGTCACATTCTCTCAGTCTCAAAGGAAGGCAAAGGCAACCTCTCTGTGAACAAATCTCACCAAGAAAACCTTAAGGTCACCATAAGTCAGAAGTGATATATCTATATCTACATCAGATCTAGATCTAGAAAGAGAATAGCATATAAAATTACATTATTTATCATTTTAGAAACAAAACAAAAATTCAATGGATGTTCTTTGGACAGTCAGACAATCTGAAAAATTGTCATCTACACACAACCTTTAATTCCCTTTTTTAGTCTTCCATTTTAAGAATGTCATAAATAACCTAAGGGAATCCTAGAAAGAGTTACAGAAAAATGCAGAGTTAAGTACTCACAGTCCTCTCAAGATATTAATAGTTATTGCCATGCTGTTTGGTAGGGAAGAGGATTTGGTTTTGAAGCTTAAACCAACGACAGATAATAAGAGTGCCTTAATTAAATGTTGGGAGGCCTGACAGAGACATACGCTGTAAATGGAGGTTATAGCCAAGGGTATGTTAATAAACGAGATCTGTTGCCATTGGATTCTTTCTTTACACCAAAATGCTACAGAAGCACTTCATGAAAAGCAGGAACTTGGTGCTTTAAGTTATTTTCTTCCTGGCTGAATCGGCCCTTGCTATATCAAATGTATTAATGGGAAGGATAAGAATGAGTTTATTCTATATGAGTACTGAAACTATGATGTGCAAGAGAAGGTGGGGAGCCTCAATGGAAACTCTCAAGCACACCCTAGCACAGCCTAATTTTTACAAATTACATCTTTCCATAGCCTTCAAATGCAGTAGATGGGGGTGGGGGAAGTAAGGGGGTTAGGCCCCATCCTCCTTTCCCCTTAATGCAAGTACTCTTTGGGTCATACCAGAGAGTCTTAATTTGGATATTGTAACCTCCAACATTTCACAGATGAAAAGCAGGACACATGTGACCAAGCAACCTCATAGTGTGATCAACATGCGAAAAGATATCAGTGAGGAAGAATATACAGATTATGAGAGGCTATATCAATTTGCTTTTGCCTGAGCCTGCAGGTAAGAACAAGTTTCCACCTCTCCTTCCCTTTGAGTTAACTGAATGGAAACTACTTTTGTACTTACAAACACAGTTTGCAGCAACTGAAGGAAGCTGAGGACAAAGTGGGGAAGGGGGAAAGAGGAGAAAGAAACTCAGTGGTGTAGCTTGGCACAAGGGGGGGTAGGGGCAGGGGTGGAGGCATGGGGCGGGGCTATGGCACGTATGGGTAGGGCTGCAGCACATGTGGGTGGGGCTATGGCACATGGAGGAGGGGCAATGGAGCACAGGGGAGGTGCTACAGCACATGTGGGCAGGGAGACAATGCATAGGAGGCAGGCAAGGAGTGACAGTGCCCACAAAAAATGCCGCCCAGGGCATACCAACTCCCTCGTCTCCCTGTCCTTACGCCACTGAAGAAACTGGAACATTTTTAAAGCACCTGGAAAAAGTGGAGTGATAGAGGATTAATCGGGACTGTCCCTGCCAAACTGGGACATTTGGACAGTATAGGACCTGCTTTAGGGGATCCATGAACCAAGTCAAAGTTGACTTTTTTTCCCCCTTTGATTGTCCTCCTATTTACTTTGAATTTTTCCTACCAGAGTGAATTTTTAGGTAAAAATCTAGCCTTTTCAAGTGTATCTTGAAAAAAAAAATTCAGACTATTCTATGTTAAGGAAATCAATTTCCACTGCAATAAGACAACTGTATAAAAGATTTTTTTGCATGTGTATATTTGTCTAGGGAGAAAGTCCACAACTTTAATCAGAACTCAGAGAGATCTGTAAGTCCAAAACAGATTAACAACCTCTGGCTTGTACTCTCATTTGTGCAGAATGTTTTCTCCTATAATTCAACCATGTCTCAACCAGCCATGTGATTTTAACATATGTTTAATGTGGTTTCTAAAATTAGCACACATTTTACATTACTCTGGCCTAAACCCAGTTGTTTGTCCCAACTGGAGAAGGCCCACTGACTCAATCAAACTCACATAATATGTTGATTTACTAAGGTCCCATTGATTCAATGAGTTTATCTTAGTTGGCAGTAACAGCTGAGTTTTCCGCAGAAACGTCATAGCTACAGTGCACTCTTTTTACAAGATTTGCCACTTGGATCACCAATGGGGGTGTGTCATTTAGGAACACATCTATGTATTGGAGCAACACATGTAATGAAGTTCATTATAGATAGTCAACATCCAAAGCTGCTGGTGGTTCATTTATTCTTTCCTTGGATGAGAAACATGCAGATGTCATCACTGAACAGCCTTGTGATTGGTGAAGGGTCACAGAGTTACTGGAGCACTATGCATGTGTAGGACACTGGCTTTTCTTCCTACAGTTGTTGCTGAGGTACAGAAAGTCTGTTGCTTAGCACAGAATTGTGTTTATGTCATATGCATGTTAACCATAGCACAGAAGAAGCCTAATAAAGCAAGACCACTGGACCATGCTAACTGCCTTTTCATTCTATAGGTTCATCTCGTATTTCCTAGATGTAAGTATCTTTCAGGAAAGTCATTCCATTTCTAGAAGTGTTGTAGTTCTGTACAACAAAGAGCTTTTATGCGGTAATTATTGGCAGCTAAAGATATATGAAAGTGCAACCATAAATCTTTATAAAAACAGGCAGGAAGAAAGGAAAAAGAGGTGCTTGGAAATTACATTTTAATGTCATTTCCAAGTCTGCAGTTGCTCCACAGTGAAATACCAACATAACCATCTTATTATTACTCTCAGCTACTGTCAGCCCATTGAATCTATGTTGACTCACCACTGAATTGATTCAATGAGTCTGGTCTAATTGGGAGTAACCAGAAGGACTCCAGCCATTATCTGTCAAACCCATGTATCAAGGATGGGAAAACTTTATGTCAAATTAGACTATGGCTGTCATTCTGTTACTGAGATAGACATGTGCATGTCATGCTACACATGCTGGGTGAAGTGTCTGCCTTAGTACAAAATTCACATATAAAAATGTTAAAAATTGCTGTTGCATGCTGTGCATTCCACATCACCCTGTCATTGACATATGCTGTACAATGTTGGTATTCTGCATGGGGATTGCATAGTGCTGGAGCACTGTAACTCTTCATGCAGATGTTTACAGTACACTGAGGGAATGTTGGATTGCAGCCAACATATTTAACATGGTTTGGAGGAGCCTTTTTCCAGAGTTGCTGCCCAAGTGGTGAAAGACAATTTTTTCATCATAGCATGTGATTCTTCTCATCTATGTATCTTGTATTTAGTATGCTTTGTCTTGAAACTGATACATATAAGCTTAATTTGCAAGTGTACCTAGTGAGACATGAGAAAAACTTACCTTGGCCCATTGTCAAAATCCATGTTTTTTCAGTTAAAAATCTCTCAAGATCCACGTGCCAGCAGGGGATACAGCCAAAGTGGGAAGAAGTGGGGATGTGACTTTTGTCTTAATTCAGCATGCCATGAAATGAGCTATTTGCATCCCAACCTAACCTTTCCCCAGCTCATGCAATGTTCTCTCTGTCAGTTTTATACACAGAGGACAGAGCAGTGTTGTGTAAAATTATATACCAGTAAACCACAGTGGCTGAGGGGGCATAGCCTGTGGAAATGAGATACAGCACATAGAGAAACTGAAGACCTGAAGATCCACATTTAGCTTGTAGGCTGAGGGTTCCCCAACCTCTGTCATACATCTATTTGTCCACCAATCAGGAGTACAGTCACATGCCAGAATAACTTGGTCTTTCCAGTTCAATAAAATAATTTCCTAAGGATGTATATCTTTGCTTACTTTGTTCTGAGAGGAACAAAGTTGTCAAAACATTTTTCCCCACCAGGTAAAATTGCCAGAGATTTTGCAACATTTCAATTTTTGAAATTATTTTATTTTATTTTTTATTTATTTATTCTTGTGAGGGGACCTTTTTCCTCAAAAATTCATTTGCACAAAAAAGTTAGTTTCTTTTCTGCAAAAAACACTGGCTGGAATCCTATTGGTTTCTTACACATGTGTAAATTCTCCTATGGAAGTAGTTGGACATTGTTGTCTGACATAAAACATCACATTCAGTTCAAGGTTGTGGAAGCAGAAATGCACATAGATGTATGTGCACATTTGGTAGTACATTCATTTACACATTCAGGTGTGCATTTAGTTGTGCGATGCTGCCATTCAACAAAAGGGGTGAATAGTGTAACCAATATGCAACTTCTCACATAGAGATTTATGCTAGCCCACCCTCATATAGGATCTCAACCATTACTTTCAGTACAAAAATGATATTTTTGTGGGGTTTTTGGCGATCATTTTTATTAATTAAAATCTGCATCGAGTAAAAAATGAATAAAATATACAAAAAAGGAAAGCTACAAAGACTCCACATAGAACTATCATATAAATAGAAAGTAAAGAGAGAGAGAGAAAGAAACTTATCAGTAACCTACTGATAACCTAAAGTGCCTAAATCTGAAACAAAAGCAAAGACCAACAAATACAAAAAAGAGAAGGAAAAACAAAAAACTATGACTTCCAGCTATATTTTCT
This sequence comes from Iguana delicatissima, assembly GCA_948472985.1. Classification (NCBI taxonomy): domain Eukaryota; kingdom Metazoa; phylum Chordata; class Lepidosauria; order Squamata; family Iguanidae; genus Iguana; species Iguana delicatissima. The sequence continues at coordinate 36,156 of CAOKZL010001771.1, read as the reverse complement.
GCAGTTATATCCTAAATCCTATAATCCCACCTCTCTCTACTTGGTCTAGAAATTACATTTCATCTATTTATTTAACTCACATTAATTTTCAAATCCAACAGTCATCAAATCACCATCTTTTTCTTTTTCAAAAGTCAGTTGGGACTTTTCTCTAATCAATTTTCTTTAATCAAAGTAAACAATTTATCCATTTCCACTAAATCATTCACTTTTAGTAACCATTATTTCCTGGTAGTCAGTAAGTCACCCGTCTATCTCTGAGCATATACCAGTCTTGGAGTTGTTGTTATATACTGAATTATTCTTCCATGCCTCCTTGCTAGTAGTTCATTCCACAAAGTTTTTGCATAACCAAATTTGCATAAACATTTGCAGGAAAGAAAAATCTCATAGCAGTCGACCATGTTCTCACTTGGTCGTCTTGAAGCATTCAGATACCCTTCATCATTGAGTCTGATGAAATTTGTTTGCATCTTTCACATCCTTGGTAGTTATACAAAATATAGTCCAATAAAGGAACTCCAGATGGGCTTTGGTGAACTAGCCTCCTTTGTTCAACCTGCTTTGATATGCTTAACTTGTCTCCCATGTTACTGTCACTAAAGTCTGTCTAGCCTGTCCATCATAATGAAGACATTCAAGTTACCCATTATGATATCATTTCTTTGAACGTATTAATATTCCTTTCCTACTCCTGCTTAATGAATTCCTGATGTGCAAGCTTTCCCTGTTCCCAACCTAATTCTGCTGCAGCCCAAGCAGCTCTTATTCCATCTATTGTTTACTTTCTGTAATCCATTTCAGGGTGCCTTCTGCTGCCCCTCCTCATATCTTCTCAAAACACCATTCATCCTGGATTAATTTGCAATAAATTTGCAGCAGTGCCCTCATCTTATTGAAGTCCCTGCGGGATGTAGATTGTCCTTCTGTCAATGAGTTAAGGGTAAGCCCATTAATCTCACTGCATCCCATTCTCTCTCTCTCTCTCTCTCTCTCTCTCACACACACACACACACACACCTCTTCTTTATTTAGTTTCCACAGAGGATAGGATTTGTATTTTTCCAAAAGGAAACTGGTAAATATTCAGCTATTACCTTTGAGTTTTGTGGTACACTAAAAGTATTTGGTTCCATCCCACTGGTTGAAAAGTGCTTGTCAAGGGCAGTGTCCGCATCTTTCTCTGCAGTGAAGGAACCAGCTATTAGCGTTGGGCCTTAGATGACAAGCCTAAGGGGACCCAAGAGCTGGGAGGAAAGAAATGGAATGAAGCCAGTGCTGCTGTTGTGTGCCCTCAAGTCATTTCCAATTTATGGTGGCCCTAAAGCTAACTTATCATGGGGTTTCTGGGGGCTGAGAATATGTGATGTGTCCAAGATCACCCAGCGGGTTTCCATGGCCGAGCGGTGAACTGAGCCCTGCTCTCCAGAGCTGTAGTCTAACACTAAGGGCCTTTCTGCACTAGACTGTTATAGTGCTATTATTCCACTTTCAACATCCTATGGAATCCTGGGATTTGCAGTTTAGGGAGCGGCATTACAATTCTCAGCCAGAGAGCTCTTTGGTCTCAGGAAACTACAAACCCCAGAATTCCACAGGAGGTTGATAGTGGAATAATAGCACTATAATAGTGTAGTGCGAAAAGGCCCTAAAACCACTACACTACACTGAATCTTAACGAAGCCAGTAGTCATGCTGAAAGAACAAGCCAGGACACAGGAGCAAGGAGTAAGACAGAAATCAGGGCCAAAAACCAACCAAGGATATAGAGAAGACTTGGAAAGTTATTTATTTAAAGTGATGCAATCCTACTATTCATTCTAGTGCTTTAGAAATAATTTTGTTCTTGGTTCTAGTTACTGTGTTTGAAAAAAATAACCTGAAGAATTACTCCTTACATTGCTCATTACTTTCTCAATTTTTTTAATCAATTGGATGACGAGAAAAAGGCATAAAACTTGAAAATCCCCTTCAAAGTGACATTTAAAGAGATCTTCCACATTTACTAAAATGTTTCTTGTAGCACCAATAGTATGCCTTCATTCCCACTCATTAAGTGACTTCTGAGATGTAATTTTGGCTTACTAGCAGTCAAACTAGAGTAGATTAATTCAATCAGTTGGACTTCCCCACATGTGGTTACACCATTCAACAATTAGTATGGTATAGTGGTTAGAGTGTTGAGCTAGAATTCAAGAGACGAGGTTTCAAATCCCCTCTTGGCCATTGAAACCAATTGGGTGACCTTGGACAAGTCACATTCTCCCAGCCTCAAAGGCAAATCCCCCATGAACAAGTCTTGCAGAACAGAACAACCCATACTTTGCCTTGGGTCACCATAAATCAGCCACAATTTGAAGTCATACAACAGCACGATCTACTCTAACTGGGACTAACCAATGTGACTCTGGCCTTTTTTCCTAAGCCCCACCACCAATGTGTATGGTATTTATAAACAAAATAAAATGCACACTGCTTTTATGAAAGCAAATATAAGATCTTGTCAGTGAGACACAATATAATACCTGGTTAGAGGTAGAGTTAGAGGTTAGAGGTAGTCAATTCTTCTGTTCCAAGAGATATTCTTTAGTTATTCCACCACGTTTCATGTTTTGAATGCTAATAGCAACAATAAATAGCTTAGATACAAGCAAGATATAGAAAGCTGTATCTATAGGTACTTTCCCACTAAATAAAATTAAATTTTCTTTAATAAAAATAATACCTTATGACTTTGATGACAAAAATGAAAGAGTTCATTTAGATAAACAACTAACAGAGGCAAACTCCTACAGAAAAGCATTACATTAAAATTATCATCAGTTAAATCATGTTTTGAATCTACTAAACCAGAAGATAGCTCCCTCTCCTCTCTACTGAAATTAAAATCTGGTATATTTTTAAAAAATTGGTTAAGACTTTCTGCTCTGCGTCTGGCTTTCAAAGAAACTCAAGGTTAATTTAAGGGTAGTAGTACAGATAATCCAGTTTTCTAAAGCCCCTGAATAGGTTTAGTCCAACTGCCAAGACTGACTGAAAACAGCCTAGTGCACCAATAGACAAACACATATCAGTGAATTACAAGTACAACTCTAGCAGTTGCCAAATCAATCTCTTCCTGGACAGCACCAAATACACATTAAACTAGTGCTAATTAGAGTGGTGGTCCATAGGCTGGTGCTGGTCTGTAAGCTATTGGCCACTGCTCTGCAGTGAATTTCTACGAAACAAACAGCTGTAGTAAGTGGATACAAATATGGTGCTAGTCCCTGGCACACTGGGGGCAAAATACACCTCTTCCCTGTTTCAGATAGCTTAAGAAGCACTGGATTAAGCAACATCAAGGAACAGACTAGCTTGCCTGAATTTGAGGGGCAAGCTTAGTGTTTCCTTCAGGTGAGGTGAACGAATTCAAAATTGGCCCCTATCCCCCCTCAGCTCCAGCTGGAGTAAGGGACTGTTCCTGCAGGGGCAAAAATGTACCCTCTGAAGTAACTCAAAAGCATGTCCTATCAAGTTTGATTAGGCTTCCTTTCAGGTGGGTGCATACAGGATTGCAACTGTCATTATTTTAGACCACTGAGACCAGTATAACAACACACAATAGTCAGAGCTTGGAAAAAAAGAGTTTCATTGAATTCCAAGAATTCCTCCAGATAGCAGGCTGTCAGGGGGATTCCTGCAGCAGTAGCTTCACCTTATTTTTTCCCAAGCCCTACAAATATCTAAGCAAGCAGATGGCAAAGCATGTCTATGTCATTCAGAGAACAAGGGGAAGAGAACGCAGGGTCCACTTTTGTGGTTGCTCCTAGCTCAAGATCTATTGTTGGTACAGCTGTAGAACTCTCCTGTTTAATAATGTTGGCAAGTTAGGAATGGTTGCAGTTGCTGGACGTCCTCATCCAGTAGCCAGTGTCACAGCCTCTGCAGAACATGCATGTCCCTTTGTTTCAGGCTCAACATAAGAGAATTACCGCTTTATTTTTTTTTTCCTAATCTGTAGGAATGAAAGAGATTGTGGTTCTGTTTCCACCATACAAATGTTGTGTTTAAAGTCCAGAGGAGGGCAACCAAAACGGTAAAGGATCTGAAGTCATGCCCTATGAGGGGAGGCTTAGGGAGCTGGGTATGTTTAGCCTGACAAAAAGAAGGTTAAGAGGAGACATGATAGCTATGTTTAAATATTTGAAGGGATCTCATGCTGAAGATGGAGCAAGCTGGTTTTCTGCTGCTCAAGAAACTAGGATACAGAGCAATGGATTCAAACTACAGGAAAAGAGATTTCACTTAAACATCAGGAAGAACTTCCTGACAGTCAGAGCTATTTGACAGTGGAATATGCTGCGTGGAGACATCTTCTTTGGAAGTCTTTAAGCAGAAGCTGGGCGGCCATTTTCTGGGGATGCTTGGAATGTTTGCTCCTGCATGGCGGGGAGTTGGATTCAATGGCCATTGTGGTCTCTTCCAACTCTATGTTTCTATGATTCTATGTTTCTAACTCCTGAAGTTTTTGGAAGCAAGAATCCTCAGATACTGAAAACATGCAGGTTTTCTTGTTCTCTTTTCCCAGGTCACAGGCCAACTATTCTAGCTTTCCCTGATACATTGTACAAAATCTGGAGTGGACAATGTCTATACTTTGCCCAGGACATTCTTACAAATTAGGTCTTCGTTACAGAATAGATCTGCTGCAAAAATCACATAGAGCACTTTTCCTATGTTAGCTTGATTGTGCGGTGTTGGGGGAGGTGAAGAGAAAGAGCAAAGAAAAAGAAACTGAGAAACTGCAAATGAGGCTTGTAAGTCCTTATTAAAAATGGTGTGGGGCTGCAGTGGAGGTGGCAGTAAGCCTCACCAGCCAGCCACTTCTGCCTTGTGAAGGAACCCTGACGCCTCAAAGGAATTCATGGTGGGTTGAATACGGTGATCATACTTTTTTGTGTGTTAAGAGTTATTCATGGTTTTTCTACTTTCGCAGAAGTCCCGTGCCCCTAACCCTAGCAAATGTGGAGGGATGACTGTACTAGGGTGGACAAAGCAAAGGACAAGCGAGAAAGAAAAACTGTAGAAGAGAAGGAAGAGAAATAGAACTGGAGTGGGGAGCAGATTAATGGGTTTTGAACCCAGGCAGAGCTGGATATTGTACTCTCCAACATTTTGTTGTGGCCAGAAAAGAGACGAAGACCGGGTTTTCAGGGAAAAATCAAAAAGCCTTTTTATTGTTAACAATTTACTTGCGCAAGGACGACAACTATTTTCAGGATTGTCGTGCAGATTAATTAAGGTAGCATCACCATATACCTTTGGTCTTCTATGTCAGCAATCAATCATTCATTTAGCCAGCCCATCACAGAAGAAAAAGATTTTTGGTTAACTTTCCATTACATCATTAACTTAGCACACGCGTGTACAGAAGAGAACAAAGAGTTAGTTAGAAAATGATACAAGTTATAGCTCATGGCCAACGATCCTCCCGACGTTTTCTCAGTAGATAAAAGTACAAAGTGAGCCTTTTTGGAGAGCAAGCTTTCAAGGTTACATCTGCTGTTTCACTCAGAAACTCAATTCAATTCGCTTATTTTCCTATTCAAGTAGCAATTCCTTGGATTTAACCCCTTCAATTTCACATATCAAAATGGAAAACATGTGCAGCCAAGCAACAACAGAGTATGGTCAAGATGGCAAAAGTTATGAACGAAGAAGAACACACAAGCTAGGAGTTGCTGCTAGGACAATGGAGAATTAATCAGGAGTGTCCCTGCCAAACTGGGACAGTTGGAGGGTATGGCATACGTATGTGTGTGTGCGTGCGTGCGTGTGTTTGTCTATCTAATCAGCCAAATGCCAAGAGCTTCTTAAGCTTCTTTTAGTTTGGACTTCATTAGCATTTCCTGCTGGAAATTCATCTGCAAAGATACACCCTCCTCATCACCACCTTTAAAAAATTAAAATGGCTGCACTGTGATACCTACAGGCCCATTCTGCATGGGAAGGGGGAATTGATCGCTTCAGAGCAACCACTACATGCAGCTTTTAAGGACATTACCCAATAAATATGTTGGTACAGCTTATGCTCTCAGCATACTAAGTAGCGTTCCTGCACTGCTCCCCATAGCATATCTTAATGAAATGCTGACAGTTTGGCACCTCATTGGATAACAGGATTCTGGAGCATCCGTCACAACTGACAGCTGTTCAGGAAAAGTGTACAAAATAATCTCAAAGACAGGAGCTTTTCTATGGCCGTTCTGCATAAGATTTATATCCTAGTTATAGGTGGCAAGGGAAAAGCAGCACTTAAGCTACACAGCATCTTCAGATCAGGTGCTGAATGACACACGCATTTTGTCAATGCGCTATGAGAATTTTCAGCTGGTTTGCCAGCTAACAAACCAAGGTAAAGCAAACAACAAATTTAATATTATCAAAACACACAAGTGATATGAAAAACAAGGAGCCCATGTAATGCAGGTGTTGGCCTGAAGTGATCTAGGTTGGCCTAAAGTGATCTAGAGACCACTTGGAGGCCTTTTCTAAAATACCTTGAGGGATGGTTGTTTCGTTTACTAGCCTCCACTTTTCATCAGATTTCCACTTTGGTTGTCTTTTGAATTTATTTTTTTTAACATGCCGGGGATACCTAGCGAGGAAGGCTCCTCTGCTCTCCCCTTTTCTGTTTTGCTCTCCATGCGTGCTCAGTTAGGGATGCTGGAGGAAGCTGCTGTATACTCTGCCTGTTGTAGGCAGGCATATACATCTTACAGTAAGATGGGCCATGGCAGAATCCTATTATTTTCCAGCTCAACCTTTATTGTATTGTTTAGCCCAGCACCAAAAGTCTGTGTTTCTCCTCATTTACCATCCTCCCTATGCTGCTGCCGCTACAAGACTTCCAGTGAGACAGAGAATGAGGAGGAAAAGGAACACTGAGAGGATGTAAAAAGACTGTTAAAAGTAGGGATGGGCCAACCGAATCCTCAGGAAGGATTCGAGATGTGCAAATTAGAATCCCTGTGCTAAAATAGGCAAACTGAATCTTTTGAATCTACCAACCAAATAGTTTGTTGGAGACCAGGACACCTGAAAACCTGGGAGACCAGACATACAGGAGGAGATGGCAAGTAGGTGAGTTTTTCCTTGGAGTAATAATGGCCTTTGCTAACAATTTCAGAAATTGTATTGGGTTGTATTCTAATATATTTAAGGTCACACAGTCTTATCCAGTGATTGCCACATGTAGGCCAGTGTACCTCCTTCCACAAGACTAGTGCCTGGTTGTAAACCTATAGCTAGAATAGAATGAGAAGTGAAATATCTGTCATGGTTTCTCATGAGCCACATGACAAACCACATGTAGCAGAAAAGAAAAATTGTTTTTAAAAATTGGTGCCTCTGGGGCCCACCGAAGGCCTGATTAGCTGGAAGGTTCAGTCTTCTTGAGATTTCGAGGACAGCTGAAAGATTCCTTTGCATAGCTCTCTTGCAAAGTTCTTTCATACACAATTCTGGGGTTTGTAGTTTGACAAGGTGTCACAGCCTTTTCTGCCAAAGTGCGCTGATGCATCATCAAACTACAAACCCCGGGATGCCGGAAGGAGCTATGCAAAGAAAATCCAGTTTTGACCTGGATTATCTCTCTACTGTAGTATGTGGCTCTGTTTACACAGGCAGGAAAATGTGGGATTAATCCACATTTTCCTGCCTGTGTAGAAAGGGCCTTCATGTCATTTTCAATCTGGGGAGATCCTGAGGCAAAACTATGACAATTGTCCTGGCCAGATTTCTTCAGAGGAAGAGAGGTTTGCCTTTGCCTAGGCTTTTGCTAAGGCTGAGAGAGTGTGTCTTGCCCAAGATTATCCTTCTTTCCCTTGCTTTTTAAACCCCTTTTTAAAAAAAAAGGATGTGAAAGATTTGAGATTCATGGATTCCCAGAACCTTCCAGGGATTTGGATTCGGAAAACTCTGGATTCGTCCCATCCCTAGTTAAAAGAAAGAGCTTATTTGTCAGAGGCTTTGTTAACTATGGTACGGCGGTATATAGCAAGTCAAAACTATTGAATCCTATAGGAAACTGCCATTGATGCAGGGTGTAAACAAGGAACAGAATATTCTTGGTGTTTGGCTCTTTTTGTAAAGCATGGGTATCAGTTGGGGTATTTGTGCTGTTAGAAAAGCCACTTAAAATAAAACAGCTATGACCAAAGCTATGATTCAAGGATCCCATTGCCTAAATGATATTTGGGAGGCCCTGGTCTGCTCACATTGATAGGTGTTCATAATCTCTCCATGTTTGTCACTCTCTTCCTCGCATCCCTCCCACTGAAGGTTACATTGTTCCTTTCTCATGCACAGGTAGGCTATTTGGCCCTTATTTTTAGAAAGGATTTATTCAGGGAGCAGGTGACCTTTCAGGTACACCTTATTGATTGTGCTGGAATGTCTTCACCTGACAAGGTGAAAATGGCTACAGTATTTCACAAGTTACAGAGCTTGTTTATTTACCTGCTTATGTAATACATTTATGTGCTGCCTGGGCTTGACTGATTTATTGCTGCCTTGTGCGCTGCCACCTGGATTGTGACTCAGATCTGGCTAAAGGTATTTCTACAGTTGCTTCCACGTGCCCTTCTCTCTGTGAATTAACAAGCTGTGTGCGTGTGCCTTCAAGTTGCCTGTCAACTTATGGCAGTCCCATGAATTTCAAAGGTTTTTTTTTTTTTGGCAAGGAATACTCAGAGGTGGTTTGCCAGTTCCTTCCTCCAATCTCCAATGCAAGTACTAACAATAGGCCGACCCTGCTTAGCTTCAGATGGGATCTGGTACCTTTAGAGTATTTAGGTCCAAATTAACAATCTACAGGTGAGAAATGCATCCAGTGCCCTGCCAATGAAACTTATGTTAACCATCTTATAAAAACAGCAGAAGAGGCAGTAAGACTGGACTGCAAGCCTGATTCCAACTGCTGGTTCCAGTTAGTTCAATTGCTTATCCTAACTGAATTAGTTGCGATGTACATAAGTGTTGATTTACCATTCAGCAGTTGATTTAGAATGAGGTCTAATTAGGACTAGCAATTGGAATTAGGCCACAACATTGGATGGTGGAAGCTTTAATTCAGAAAGGTTCTTCTGATGTTTGTACTATGTAGAAGGTCACTTTTGTCTAGTCATATCCACTGCGGTCATTTCTATTCCCTTGCAGCAAAAACAATAAAGAACTATGTGCTGGTTGCCAATATCTCCTCCTTGAGCAAGGCATTCAAGCAAGTGGTTACAGATCAATTCCAGGTGCTCTTAAATTATGTTAGCTTTAAAAAAAAATGAAATTTAACCTGATTTTAGACCTGGTTCTGGAACACAAACTGTTTGGGTTATCTTATAGGATGACTAACTAGATAAGAGAAATATGATCCTTCTCTCAGATCTCTCCTGGGTTTTTGATACCACTGAAACACTTCCCCTATTTCTTCACTAGATTGTTATAGCACTATTATTCCATTTTCAACATCCTATGGAATCCTAGGGTTTGCAATTTAGGGAGGGGCCAGCTGGCCTCTCCCTAAACTGCAAACCCCAGGATCCGTAGGACAGTGGTTCTTAACCTGTGGGTCCCCAGATGTTTTTGGACTTCAGCTCCCAGAAGCCCTGAGCATTGACCATAATGGCTGGAGCTTCTGGGAGTTGAAGTCCACAAACATCTGGGGACCCACAGGTTGAGAACCACTGCCATAGGGTGTTGAAAGTAGAATAATTGCACTATAACAGTCCAGTACGGAAATGGCCTTAGACTTACCCAAGTGAAGCTCCTTCTAGTTTATTGTTTTGCTCAGCTAAGCTCCCAAAGTTGTAAACAACAGTAATGTCTGGTAGACACATCAATGGGCAGATGAACATCAACATTCCTCTTAAGAATATCTTAAGCCTTAGAATTTCAAGAAATGTCTATGATAGGAGATTGAATATGAAGCTTTGTAATCTTTTGCACATTTATTAAATAAAACCACTAGCTGATGTAGTTGTGATCTTCTAGTGGAGAATATAGTAATCATATTACATAGGCATTTCCAGTTTAGGTAATTCTCTATTGTACCCATTTCAGGATCTAGACTTATATCCGTTATCATAGACTTTACCTAGCACAGTCACATCACTTTCCTGGTTATTGTCTGATATAAGCATCTTATGTATATCATTTCTTAAAAGCAACATATCTCAGACTCGCAGAGGGATGAAAATGATAGTACACTGCAGTGGTAAGGAATATCAGCCTATACCATAGTTGCATCTATTAAGGAAATTGCACATCTCATAAGAGCCATTTGCATATGTTCCAGTATTTGTTAGCATTTGAAATACATTGTAGAGCATTGCCATTGCAGTACATTCACATAAACAGCATCAGTTCGGCATATTTATTCCTACAGAGACTAAATTCTGTCTGTTAGAGAGTATTGATAACTATGGCTTTCATGCTACTATTTTATGGTATGGTAAATAAAGTATTCTCACCCATTGGGGCATTCATTGGCAAGCAACTTCTTCTGACTTGGTTGTATGACTGGTCAGACTGTCCCATCCCCATGGCCTTTAATGGGTAACAACCAAAACTGAAAAATCAAAATTGCTGGGTATTGCTGCCACCCAAACAGGGTATTTACCCTATTAGAAGCTCCATATTTCTGAACTACCGTATTTTCCGGCGTATAAGACGACTTTTTAACCCAAGAAAATCTTCTCAAAAGTTGGGGTCGTCTTATGCACCGAGGTGTCGCTGAAACTTCGCTCGCTCACTCGCTCGGCTAGTGTGCTGCAGCTGCTGCTGCCTCCCAGCGCTGCCCAGAGGACATCCTCCCAGGAAAGGAGGAGGAGGGATATTAAAAGGGGGGGAGGGAGGGAGGGAGGGAGCAGCTCAAGTTTGCTCAAAAGTCCAGCGGGGCTGGCAGGAAGCGCCTGGGGCTGGCGAGGCTGCCCCTTTTTGCAAGGATGTGAGCCCGGTGCTTGGCTGCTGGCTCCTCCGGAGCGACGGCGAGGGAGGAGGAGAGGAGAGGCTCTCAGCGGCACGCCCCCCCCCCGAGAATGAGAGCCGGGCAGCCTTTCTGGTTCCTCCACCGCTTCCTCGTTCGCCAGGCTCTTGTAAGATAAACATGTAGCGTTTCAGCTGGAACACGGCTGGTTTGGAAAGTCTGACCTTTCTAGCCATTTGCATTTACTTAATACCTCTCTCTGTAGCCGAAGGGTAATGATTGTTGATTAACATTGCCTAAAGCAGATGGAGAGACGTCAGGCTTTGTAAGATCTGCTTGTTTTTCCCCAGACCCTTGGGGGTCTGACCACCCAGAGACAGGCATAGAGTAGTGGCTTGTGCTGCCATGTGCTCATTTTAGGAATTCCTAATGAAAGATGCGCAATAATATATATGTATATATACACACATATATTTTAAATCCCACCAAGAGGCATTCCAGGGCGCCGGCTCCACTTTCCCTCTCTCTGGACAACTCATTCGCAGTGACTGGGGCATCCGAGTTTCCTGGATCGGGCGAGCCTATCAGCAGCCGCGGAGGGAGGGAGGCTGGCCAGAGTTGCTCCTGTTGCTAGGCAGAGGACCGCCGGGAAGGAGGAGGAGGAGAGGACGACGGGGGTGGAGCCAGCGCTGCGAAAAGGACCATAGAGCAGCGCTGTGCCCAGAAAAACACGCCTCTTTCACCCACCTGGCCCGCCCTTATATCCTATTACCGTACCTCCTTCTCTGCCTCTCAGATTCACTGCAGTCCTCAAGAGGGAGATCTATCACTTTGATAGTCTTGGAGACAGAGAGGGCTGGGCAGGCAGGGAGGGCTGACCAGTCCAAGCAGGCTTTGTTACAACAACCAACCAATTGCCAGTAAGGTACATCGGGCTGGTTTTGTATACTGGGTACCACATACACTACAGCACCAGTATCATCACCTGTTCATACAGTGTAGCACCAGTACATACAGTACAGTATACAAATGTCCAACAGTCAAAACCCCATCATGGCTTCACCAGCAAGAAGAAAGAAATATGAAGCCAGTTTCAAACTTAAAGTTGTAAGCTTTGCCATGGAACATAATAACTGCGCTGCTGCAAGACAATATGGAGTAACAGAAAAGATGGTTCGGTACTGGAAAGCAAATGAAAAAGCATTAAAGAGTATGCCAAGGGGTAAGTGTGCATTAAGAAGAGGCACCCCACATTGGCCAGAACTTGAAAAACATGTGGCAGACATGGTGAATGAGCATCGCCAAAATGGTTATGTAGTGACACGAAATCAAATACGTTTGTTTGCACTTCAGTGGGCCAAATCTAACCCAGATCACAGCAACAAATTTAAGGCCACTGTATCCTGGTGTACTAGATTCATGGCAAGGCATAATATGGTACTGAGGCAAAAGACAAAAATTGCCCAAAAATTACCTGCAGATCTTGATAACAAACTAAATAGTTTCCATCGATACGTAATAAAACAGCGCACTAAACATGGCTATGCGTTAAGTAGTATCGGAAATATGGATGAAACTCCAATGAATTTTGACATGGTTGGAAATAAAACTGTCCATCAAAAAGGTGAAAAAACAATTTTACTTAAAACAACAGGACATGAGAAGTCCAGTTTTACAGTGGTACTAGGCTGCACAGCTGATGGTGCCAAACTGAGACCAGTGATTATTTTTAAAAGAAAAACAATGCCAAAACTCAAGTTTCCTGTTGGTTGTTTTGTACATGTGAATGAAAAAGGCTGGATGGATGAAGAAGGGGTAAAGCTATGGCCTGATAATGTATGGAGCAGGCGACCAGGTGGACTTATTCAAAAACGCAGTCTACTGGTGTGGGATATGTTCAGGGCTCATTTAACTCCCAGCACCAAGCAAAGGCTTGCAAGACTAAACACAGATGCGGAGTTATTCCTGCAGGATTGACATCGTTGGTACAGCCACTGGATGTGTGCCTAAACAAGCCATTTAAAGATCGCATTCGAGAACAGTGGAATGAATGGATGGTTAGCGGTGAAAAGTCATTCACAAAAGGAGGAAACATGCGTGCTCCACAGTTGGATGTTTTGTGCAAGTTTGTCATAAAAGCCTGGAATGATATTGATGCAGAAAAAGTAATCAAGTCTTTCAAGAAGTGTGGCATATCAAATTCATTAGATGGTATGGAGGACGACTACTTGTGGCAAGATGAAGAGAAAGCCGAAGCTGAGACCACACCATCTGATACGGAATTTGATCCATACGATGACTGCCTTACAAATGTATCACAAGATGTCATTGATGTACTTATGACATCAGATGACGAACAGGAGGATTTTGAAGGCTTTTAAAGGGAAGCTGTCGTGCCAGCAAAACCTGTAAAAATACTGTAGCTTGCTAACTGGCCAGGGACTTGCCCAGCACTTGCTCTCTCTCTATAGTTTGTTATCTTCCTCCTATCATCATCAGTTCCAGTTTGGTTGACAGCTTAGAAAACAAACAGCATGGCAGCTCCCATGGGTTTATTGTCTTATCCTTCCTTTCAGCTTTAGAGTGAATTAGGAAAAGTTTAATCCACTTGCACTATTTTATGTTTACATGTTTGATGACAAACAGCCTTATGTTTATAAGTGACAGTTTTCCTGCTAAGTACCTGCATGTCATAAGCATTTGAATTAAAATTACCATATTGAAATCAAATCTGATGTTTTTTTTATTTTTTATTTGGTGTGCTTTGGAAGAGGGGTAGTCTTATACAGTGAGTATATCCCAAACTCTATATTTTAACTGGAAAAGTTGGGTGTCTTATATGCCCAGTCGTCTTATACGCCGGAAAATACGGTACCCCTATATTGTCTCAGATTTCAGCTTTGTCAAGAATCAGTGTTACTGTCCTTTTCTATTTTTTTAATAAGAGAGGATCTTATCAATATTTTGGATTTTGGCAGGTTCCATGCTCAGAATGGGTTTCAGGCCATTTACACAGACAAGTAATTCTATTTTTTCACATATTTTAACTTTTGCTTTTGTATGCAGGGTATTAACTGGGAGTTGTTGACAGAATTTGTATTACACCTCAGACTATCCTTTAGCCAGTCCTTCTGGATAGGCTGCTGTCTGAACTGGGACATGGGACATTGTATCACATTGGTTCTAAACCTACTTGTATGAGCAATTCCAGAGGATGGTGCTGGGAGATTGCTACTGTACCCCCATAGTAGTTGTGCCACGGGATTACTCAGGGACTGCATGTCATAATTCATGTGTTTCAATATCTACACAAAACAGCTGGGAATAATTACATACATACTGCCACCAATATGTGGATAACACCAAGCTCTTTGCCTCCTTTAATTTCATATGAAGGAAGCAGGAGATGCTCTGAAGTGGTGCTTGGGTAGGTAATAGACTGGGTGACAGCCAATAAAGCCATTCCAGACAAGACAATAGGTACTTTTGTATACGGTTCATCCATTCAACTAAATAGCATTTAGCTTGTTGTTGAAGGGTTTGCATTTCTCCAAAGCATTCAGAATTTGGGGGTATTCTTGGATCCAGCATTGTCCCTAGAGAAACAAATGGTCCTAGCTTATGATCTTATCTGCCTCATGACAGTTATTCATGCTTCTCCAAGTTCAGATTATTGCAGAATGTTATACATGGGGCTGCCTTTGAAAAGGGTCTTTCATAATCGTTTAATCCAAAACAGAGTGGACATTTTGTTAACCAGCCCAAGCTGATGTGATTGTATTATGATGATATGCTGCTACCTGTGCTGTCTTCTAGTTAATTTCTAGAGGCCAATTTCTAGTATCACTTTTCGCCTATAAAGCATGAGATGACTTGAAGTCAGGTTACCTAAAAGAATATCTCCTCCCACAGTCTATCTAACTTGGACCTTAAGATCCAACACACTCCTCCAGGGGACAGCAGATAATGTGAAGAAGAAAGGTACAAGAGTGATGGCACCCCGCCTGTGAGATATGGTGTGATCTTTTTGGTGCCAGGTGAAGAACTTTCTATTTGATTCATGGTGCATGATACTCATTTATCACATCTACCAGAGGTTTTTCAGATGAATGTCCCCTGCATCCTCATTAGAATAGCCGCTGGTTACAGCAGGGCTGTGGATAGGATGGTTCCTCTGTTTCAATTTCTCCTTCTCCTGGCTCCTAGGTTTCTCCTTCCCTTGTTGTATCCTGAGTAATGTTTTACCAAGCGTCTGCAGAACAGGACAGTGACCAAGTCACATCAGCTTTCTCTGAGGAAGATTAGACCGCACAGATAAATTAGATAGTTAAGCCATTAAATCAGCTGTGTAGCAAGCCCAAATTTCCATCACTTCCTGTCAACATTTTCAGAAGGGCTGCAGAGTAAAACAGAAGTATTGAGGGTGCTGGAGTAGTTGCAGAGCCGGATTGGAGGTATTTTCATGCATGCACATATCTTTCTATATAGCATTCGGCCAAAAGTTCTCTTAAAAACACACTGTTTTTTAAAAAGTGGGATTGATGAGTTTGCAGGGATTGGTGGGGGCCACAAAAGTGGGGTTCCAGGGCCAAATATCGCCCATTGGCCATACTTTGCCCATCCCAGCATTAAGGCTTAAAGCATAGATGAAGCTTTAAAATACAAGTAGAGAAACGCCCAGAGACTGGGGCTTCTCTAAACCCTCAATGAAAAAAAATGATTTTGAAGAAAATGAAAGATGTTTGCTTGCTGTTTTAAACATTAAAATAGTGCATTCAGGAGCTGCATCCTTTTAGAAGACTTTCTACTCCTTTTCTCCATTTTTTCAGCAGGGGGAATGATGGGAAAGTCTGGGACAGTTCCAGGGCTGCAGAAATAATTAGAAATGCACGTGGCCCACAGATAACATAATTTTTGTTTTAGTTATATGCCCTCAAGTGATTTCCAATTTACAGTAACCTTAAAATGAATCTATCACAGGGTTTTCTTGGCAAAATTCATTCAGAAGGAGTTTGTCTTTGCCTACCTCTAAGGCTGAAAGAGTGTGACCTGCCCAAGACCACCCAGTGGGTTTCCATGGCCAAGAAGGGATTCAAACCCTGATCTCCAGAATTGTAGTCCAGTGCTCAAACCGCTATACCACACTGGCTCTCCCATAATTTTTATCCCTGTTTTGAAGGTCTGTTCCTTGTTTATTCTTGAAATGTCTGTTGTTTCTTTCCACTAGCTGTGAAGTGGCATGACTGAAGAACAATCCAAAGCAATTTTTTTCTGCCATAGGTGAAACGCTACTAATGATATACAATCCAAGCTGTAACTGCTACTTGGTATGCTCTCAGAAGCCAAAATCAAACCCGTCCCATTAATATAACATACCTCTTTTTATATTCTACAATGCAAGTACAATGCCTAATAACTATAAATTGCCATTTGTTCGATCTCATTAAAAAAATAATTAATAGGTTACTGCTAAACCAAGACGTTCCTAACAATGATGGCAAGGTTTGCTGAAGCGCCCCACCGCACTTTAATCACAGCACAGCAATTACAGGAATTTCTTTTTATTGAAAACAAATGTTGTGTTTTAAAAGAGACCAACAAATGCTATTAATTATTCATAATGACTTTTTATCTGTGTTCTAATGGTTGAGTAAAATGAATGTGAAAAGCAGACCCATAATTAACAGAGTCTCCACAGTGCAAGCACCGTATATCTCCAGTGCAAATTGTTTAGTTCACAAAACATAGTTACAGAAATGATCTAGTATCTCCAGATTGCTATGCTTTCTCTCCATGAAATCTTACAAGATTAAGACCAACAGAATATATAAAAAAGGAGATGGGGATTATTGCTTACAGTAAAACCCTGGGTGAAAATGGCGGGTGTCTGGAATTTCTTTCCTACATACCTACTAATGATAGTAGCTTGTTAAACCATGACAAGTTGACATCTGATGCTTGTTTGTAATAACTACAGGCTAGCTGTCAGCAATTTAGTGGTCAGTAATATGGGCTCCTAACCTATAAAAATGATAGTTCTTTTTTTTAAGTGCACTTATTTAGTCAGTTACATTTGAATTCATAAAGCTGATGGTTCTATGCAAATCTAAACCATCCCACTAAAATAAAGTAAAGACAGCAGAACCTGAAACTCTGCCCTTTGGGGGAAGGGGAGGAAGATCGACATATCGCACTTGTCATATGACAGCAGTTCAGCTCTGCTTGCTGATAGTTTGGATAGCTTCAGCATTTACAGACATCCCTAGCCAAGGCTGGATTATTAAAGATGCAATCAGAACAAAAGCTCCAAGGCCATCAGTGGCTAGCGGCTCCATGTTGCTAATAGGATTGCACACAACACGCTCACACAACACACACACACACTTACTTTACTGTAAATCCTCTTAAAAAGAAAACACCTGGGAAGTAGAGAGTTACACATCTCTCATGTCCCAACCTTCCTAAAGAAGAGTTGCATTTACAGTCCTCCACAACATCATTTGCCAGCTGCACAATGAGTGAAGAGGTGAGCAGAATGGTGAGGTCCCCACCTTGGTCCATGGGTAAGGGGGATGCCCAGAGCCCCCCTTCCCTCAGGCCTCAAAGAAACTGGCTCTGGCCTGGAGATGTCATCTTGTCCTGGTAACACTGCCAAGCCCAATCAGCTGCAGGACAAAGTTGGCAGTCCAGCAAGATTGTTTATGCACGTGCTCATATGTGTACACTGCTTCTGGAATAGCTCCAATACCCAAGCTACTTTTCTGGCTTTGTGCCAAGCATCAATGTGTAGCATCCTTGGGCAACTGCAATGGTCTTGTGATCACAATATGTTTCAATGCTATGTTAACACCTGCCTTTATATTTTCCTACTATGCCCAGAAATGATTATTATATCAAGTAGTTGTGTGGAACATTCCTAGTTCCAATTGTAATCTTGTTCCTCCTGATTCTTCTTTCCTGTTCCCATATCTGTTAAATAAACCTGCCAGGGCTCACTGATACAGAATGGGACCAAGTAGAGGATATTTTGCAATGGGATCCCTCAAATCTAGAGCTGATCCAAACTCAACACAGAACCATAATTCCAGACTTACTACTTGGTCAGCTATTGACTTAACAAAATAGAAGAAGGGTAGAGCTTAGACTTTTATGAAGCATGACAGTGAGGAAAGATTCCATTATAAAGTGTGTCCTATGATTAGAAGGTAGACCTGTTACTTGATCACCCTCATTCTCTTTCCTACCCCAACATTCTCCAAGAAATGATACCTAGCAGATGCTAATTTTTGCAGACTGCCTCTCTTTCCAAAGGGTAAAAACAGACATGAAATTCCATTCCATTCAAGTCCATCTTTGGTTCTAGTCACTTCAGAAGGAAACCCTTTGTTTCTCAAGAGACATCAAAGCTGGCCCAAAAAAAGTCCAGTCTGCTTAGAATTCTGGAATTGACAGAATCCAGTGCAGCTTGCTATTATGACCACATGAAAGCAATTTCAGAGCAGAATGTAATCGACTATTTATGCTCTCCTTGTCTCCAGGCACTGCGCAGGGTACCATAAGCCATAATCTATAGCACATGATCTTTCATACCTGTATGCCTGTAATGGATTGGTGTCACACCAAAGTAGATAGAAATGTGAGAAATTGTAATTGCACTGGGGACAGATAATCCCAGTTTTATGAGGTTGCTCAAAGAGTTGTCAAATGGGTCAGATATACTCCAGGCAGTGTATGGCTTCTTCTTGCATTCTGTACACGGAGAAAATGCAGCACAGAAAAGGAGCTAGATTAGGTTGCATTATCAAGTTAGGTGCAAAAAGGAGCAGGGTGGAGAAGGGAGAATCTAGCAGCATCTTTCAAGCTAATTATTTTAGCATTTATTTTCATGGAATTCAGTGCACTTCTTCAGACGTACCAATGGAGTACACTATAGAGCCACAGATATTTAAGAAAAATTGCATAGTTGTGGGGTTGGGATCAGAATGTAATGGGTTACAGAAAGATGCAAATTGTGACTCTGGTAATAAAAGCTGTGTAAGATGTCACAAGTCTCTCAAAAACAGCCTGAAATTAGAGGGCCTCATTAGCCCTCCAGGAAACCTCAAAGGGACACCACACCACACCATACCACACCAAAAAATGCAATTTATTTTTCCCAAATGAGACTGTGAGGAAGAATCATACCCGCCAACATTTCACAGATGAAAACCAGGACACAAGTGATCATTCCACATCAGAATGTGATCAAAATGGCAAAAGTTATTAATGAGAAAGAACAGAAAAGCTAGGACAGGCTGTGGCCGTTTGCTTTTGCCTGAGCCTATGGGAAGGGCCCCCCTCCCTGACTGAGTTATCTGTGTGCAAAGTACTTTTGTATTTTGAACTCAGTCTGTGGCAACTGAAATAAGCTGAGGACAAAAGGGGTAGGAAAATGGGAGGAGGGGAGAGAAAATGGGACCTTTTAAAAACAGCTGAAAAAGTGAGAAAACAGAGCAGTAATCAAGACTGTCCCTGCCAAATCGGGACAGTTCAGGGCCATGAGAAATGTTGCCATGATTTCAGGCCACCTGGGCCATTTTAGGTCCACAGAGGGATTTTTTCAACAAGAAGTGATATAGAAGTCAATTCCAGTTAACTTGCTGTTAGGGAAAAAAAGGACTCTTTAGGACCAGCTGAGGGAGGCCAAAATCATGGTAAAATTGCCCCCCACACCATCTAGACAGCATTTGGGAGCGGGGGAGCACAAAAAAGTTTTTAACCCTGGGTGGTTAATTTCTTTTTTAAGGACCTGCATGCAGGTCACAGGCCACACTTTCCCCACCCCTGATTTACATGCTGGCTTAATACTATACTCCATCAGTGCACCAGAAGAAGTGGCCTGAAATCTACAAAAGTTCATGCTAATATGAACCAGTTAGTCTCAAAGATGCTTCTAGCTTCCTCTCCATCCTTTTTTCTCTCTTTTTTATGCTAAAATAGACTAATACGAAAACTGCTGTCAGGGGCACAGCTGACCTAGAGTTTATAAAATGAACCAAAGTTCAGTACCAAAACCTGAGACCTAGAAATCACCCCCTTGTGATGTCATAGAGAAGGGGTGGGCAAGGTGCAGCCCACAGTCATATGTGGACCCACCCAAGGCTGTTCTCCTGGCTCTGTGGGCCCCCTAGAAGTCAGAAACAATTTTTGCAAAATTTTTCAAAAAAATGTTTGAAATGTTTTCCCCAAAAAATGCCAAAATATCCACTAGGACGTAAGAGGCATATCACTATATTTTGGTCTAAGGAGCCCTCAAAGCATAGTGAAAACGCCACTGTATCCTCTAGAGAGCATTTGGAGGCAAAAAATGTTGTTTGGTTTTTTTTTAAAAATTCATTTTTATTTTGTCTTAGTTTTTGGCAGGAGTAGCTTCAGTGTAAAGGTGTGGCCCTCCAAGGTCTCTAGGGGCTGGTGCCTTCCATAATTGCCCATCCCTGTCAGACGGAGTGAGCCCTGGCGATGTTAAAAGAGGCATCTCCTGGTGATTAAATATGTTACGCTTAGCATCACCTACAGTTGCATCGAGCATGCCGTTCAAATGAAAAATATCAGGTCTAACAAATGTGGAAAACTGATGTTTACAAAAAGTTTTCATATCAGTGCTCTCACCGTGAGAGTCCTTTTCCCCACCCTGAGGACAGGTGAAGCAAGCCTAGGCCCTGAGATCTGGCAACCCTGATGCCCAGTATTTGAGGTGTCTGCTTTGTCCAGCACTTTGAGGGGCATAATAAGGAACAAACGAAGAGTTATTATCTTAGGGATTATAAAAATAACAGTCACAGGGGAAGGATTTTCAGTGTTCAATTGCTGCAGTATTTTGTTACTATGAAGGAAGTAATCAGTTTGTATTTTGCATACTAGTTTGTATGTATTGCCTGTTCCAGTAGTGTTGGTCCCAGGAAAAAGGTTACGCTAGATCATATTACAAAGCATGCATTTGGCACATGAGAAGGGAAGTGGAACATAACTCTCTTCTTGTCTGTTCCATTCAAAACATCCTGTTGTTCAAGGAAACAGCTAGAAACTCTGCATTGTAACCATGCAGATATCAATGGAGTCATCCCCCAGGAACTCAGACTCAGAACTCTGTTAAAATGTTCCACTGGGCTTTTTACCATTCATGATTTCTGCTCCTGTTGCTTTTCATTATAATTTCTTTTTGCCTGCCTGAAATACAATATCTGAATGTAGTCCTTTCAATGATGAGCCCAGCAAGACTTTCATTCAAAGCCACAGAGACAGTCAATGGGAAACAAAATACTGCAAGGTGCTGTCATGTTTCCTTAGAATCCAAAAGTGCTTTAAAATCACTGCACCAAACTAGAAAGGATAGACTAAACTCTTATTTTATAAAAATTCTACTTTTTTTTTTAAAGTAGAACTTTTATAAAATAGGAGTTTAGGCTATCCTTTCTGGTTTGGTGCAGTGATTTTTTTTTTAAACTCTCCTGGCTATGGAGATTGTCTTGATGAATGCCTGCACTTGAAAATTTACCACTATGCCATTGCTTGGCACAAGTCAACGCTTCTTCTCACTTTCTGAAACATTTTTTAGAAAATATAGAAATGACTCTACAACAGGAAGGTGATCGATCTAGCTGGATCCAGTGGGATGGGAAGAAAAGGGTAACTCTTCTCAGAGTTGCACTTGATATGCAGCCTCTAGTAAGTTCATGGGCTTGCTCCAATTTGTTGTCGTTGCGTGCCTACAAGTTGTTTCTGGCCATTTCTGCACTGCACTGTTATAGTGCTATTATTCCACTTTCAATGTGCTGTGGAATTCTGGAGTTTGTAGTTTCCTGAGGCCAAAGAGCTCTCTGGTTGAGAATTCTAAATGCCCCTCCCTAAACTGCAAACCCCAGGATTCCATAAGATGTTGAAAGTGGAATAATAGCACTATAACTGTGTAGTGTGGAAATGGCCTCTGACTTATGGAAACCCTAAAGCCAACCTATCAATGGGGGTTTCTTGGCAAGAATTGTTCAGATAGGGTTTGCCTTTGCCTTCCTCTGAGGCTGAAAGAGTGTAGCCCAAGGTGACCCGGCTGGCCGGCCCCTCCCAAAACTGCAAACCCCAGGATTCCATAGGAGGTTGAAAGTGGAATCATAGCGCCATAACAGCCTAGTGTGGAAGTGGCCAGGGATTAGAACCCTGGTTTCCAGAGCCAAAGTCTAACACTGAAACCACTATACCATGCTGGCTCTCAGGGTTTTTTTCTATAGCACTTCTCACAACAAACTGTTGTTCAGTTTAAAAGTGGGATGAGCCTCCTCAGCAATGGGAATCTCTATAACAAAATAATAATAAACAAAGCTGAAGCTTTATCTACAATTATCCTGGCCGTGTTGGAACCATGGCTGTTAAGGTAGAATAAAGATGCCATAATTCTGTAATCTGAATGGGCTCTAGGCTGCTATGTCTTTACATTCTCATTCATTCATCACTGAACGACAGGACTTGAGCACTGGTAGTAGGCCTCCTTCAGTATTTACCAGTGGAAGTGTTTTCTCCAAATTCTATGAATAAATGTATAAATCTGCACTGTTAAGACAGTCCCTCTGCTTCTTCACACATCCCTGCCATATATTGCAACTTAAACAATTATTTTTTATTCCTTGAAGACCACCAAGGGGACTGGGAGGCACAGCAAGTGTCCCGATATCGTAACATCTACTTTTTAATCTGACAATTTAATTTTATATTTGTAAATCAGAGGTGGGCAACTTGTGCCCTTTCAAACTGCAACTTCCATCAGCCCTAATCAACATAGCCAATGATAAGACATGATGTGAGATTAAGAACAACAACATCAGAGGGCCACAAGCTGCCCACCCCAGTGTAGATTTATATGCCACTCTTCCTTTGCAAACAAACACCCTCTGTATTACCTATGGGATTACTGAGCACATCCATTTTGTTTTGCTTTCACTGTATTCTTGGTACAGCTATTGATAAGAACTTGCAATGCTTTAATGCTTTAATGTCACAGGTTCTTATCAGCTCTTCTGGCAGCTCATTCCCTTGCTGAACTGAATTAAAGTTTAGGAGACTCAAGAGTTCAAGTAATTTAAAGTCAGGACTCTCTCTCTTTCTCAGATAGTGTGAATACGTGTTCCCTCACATATTTGTGACATCCCTGTAAATATTTCAGAACTGTCAACATATTTACCCCACACTCATCTGTTCTCTAGACTAAACATAAGAAAGAGCGATTTTGTCTTCGAACCCTTTCATAATCCTCAGAGTTCTCCCCTGGATCGTTTCCTGCTTGCCAGCATCCGTTTTAAGTGGTGGAGTCCAACAGGCAAGGTTCATAAGAGTGAATTTATTTTTATTTTGTTGTTAAAGATGGAAGTCTTTCAAGGATTTCAACATCTCACTGAAGACATGCAAGAAAGCTGAGAACAAATCTTTGATATCTTCATCATGGATAGCCTTGTCCAAGAGAGGCTTTAAAACTTCAGCAGACAAAAATAATGACTGCAATTATGCTGACAGGGACACCACCAATGGCAATGTGAACTGCACTGTTATTACCGTGTACTAGCCTTACTTTGGAAGATATTAGATATCGTTTTGATATCACAATTCGGCCCCATTTTGCCACGCTTGGCCAAGTGTTTGTGAGGCACCCGAACAAGCACAGAACTAGGCATGGCCACTGATTGCTGAACATTCCTTTCTCCACCCAGGCAGGCCAGACTCAGCCAGATCCTTGCTTTGGAAGACCTTCCTTTAGGAGAACTCCGTGCCCCGAGCAGGCAACTTGATGAGCTAGACGCTTAATTGTCAACCACGCTGCATCTGCATACTGGCCATTCCATTGTCGATTCGGACTTAATTCAATCATGCTAAATTCTGACCTTTCAGAGACATTGTCTCACGCCCAAACCTCATTGTTCTCTCCCAAGTACAGACTAGCCTACAGTCATATTTTCCCTATAAAAACCCTTGATTCCGAGACCTTCCTCAGATCGCTCTGAACTTCCATCTTGCCTTGCTGCCGCTTCGTCTGCCGAGCTTTCCCCTCAGTCTCAGTCCAAGACTGCGCAATTACGGACCTCCGCTGTGATCTACCCCGGGCTTCGGACAGGTGTAGTATCACCCAATTCAACAATCCCTCTCAAAATTCCTCTATATCGCTACTACCTTTATTTTCTATAGTTACTTGTGTGAGTGTGTTGCATACACTGTTTGCCTGTAAAATCACAGTTATTATTTCATATTTTGGTGTGCTTCTTGGCTTGGCCTGACCCCGTAGACATTGGGTTTAAAGATTCCGCTGCATTGCCCTGCCTCTCGTTTTGCTAACTTGTGCTCTGAGCTAATTTTCCCCACCAATATTTGAGCACATTTGGAGTCCCTCGTGGGGCCCCCAGTAAACAGGGTAACACTGTTAATGGGCAGTTTTTGTTGTGACAATGACTGGGAAAGTGCATATAGAAGATATACTAAGAGGTGAAGATGTTGTTGTTGTTGTTGTTTTGTGAACATGCATACCTCACTGTTAATTGAAAAGGGATTTTTAAAAAAAACCTCCAAAAGTTTTAATAAAGCTACAGCATGGTGTAGTGGTTTGAGTGTTGGACAATGACTCTGGAGCCCAGGGTTCAGAGCCCCACTTAGCCATGGAAACCCGCCGGGTAATCTTGGGCAAGTCACACTCTCTCAACCTTATAAGAAGGCAAAGGCAAACTTCCTCTGAACAAGAAAACCCCATGAGAGGTTTGCCTTAGAGTCACCATAACTTTAAAAGGACTTGATGGCACAAGACACAAACAAGGATTTTTTTTAAGTATTCTTGTTTGAAGCCAAGATACAAGGCAAAGTGTACAAACCTATTGTTTTTTTTGAAAAACATGCCTGCTACTCCTTTCAATAGTGAGCTAGTGAGTGAAGTCTCCCAGTTTCACAAAAATGTAAATAGACCCAGCCCTCTTCATCGAATGCAGTCCACTTTAAATGAATGAAGTGTTGCTATGCTGGCAGGTGAGTACATGTCCTTCAGTGGGAGGGTGTATTTAATGGGGTAATGGGGGGACTGAAATGCAAAAAAATAAATAAAAAAAATGCTGGTATTGATCATTGTCTCAACTGTGGTCATTTACACACAGTGGTAACACAGGTGTCCTAGTATAGATGAACTGATTGACACATGTCTTCTGACAAACAGTTGAATGAGATAAAGAAAGCTAAATCAGAATATTTTCTAATTTATCTCTGATGAAAATCACATCATATTATTTTCAATTCTTGTTGTTTGCTTCAACTTTACTCTGCATTTTTTTTCTTGTGATTCAGACAACAGTGTGCCATTTGTGCCATTTCTTGTGTGGTTTTCATAAAAATGCAAATTTTTTTCCATCAGTGAGTATAATGATTGGGAAGGTCTGTTTGACTCAGCTTTTGCTCAATTTAGGTTCCAAGGATACAATGAAGTAAAACTTACACAGCTGAGAGTATAAATCATAACTTTACTGATGGCAAAGAGAAAGGAGAAGGATGGAGAAAGAGAAACAGATAAAGAAATTGTTCTCATGTCCCTTCAGCTGATTGCTGACACACACTCAAGTGAAGAGGGTCCCCAGGTCCACACTGTTAGACAATATGTTGTCCCCCTTATCTCCAGATGGGCCTTCAAGTTCTTGGGTAAGACACTGGTATTTCCCCTTTTCAAGATCAGGACGAAAGAATGCTGTCATAAGTGGGAGCTGTATACCCGAAAAGTCCTGGCTTCTAGAAGCCTTGAAATGGTACTCACCATCTCAAAGTGAGAGACAGAAAAAGATCTAGTCCCCTTCCTCCTTCCCCCTCAAGGCTGAGAGAAGAGGAAGACTCCTGTCCTCAGACTGAGGCCATTTCCACACTTGACTGTTATAGCGCTATTATTCCACTTTCAACATCCTATGGAATCCTGGGGATTGCAGTTTAGGGAGGAGCCTCAAGCCTTCTCTAAACTGCAAACCCCAGGATTCCATAGGATATTGAAAGTGGAATAATAGCGCTATAACAGTCTAGTGCAGAAATGGCCTGAGAGATAGATTCGTTATCAGCTCCCAGGCAGGCACTTTCTCAAATTATCAGCCTCTGTGTTAACTTTTATAACTAAAGCTTGGTAACAAGGTACACAAAACTCAAGTAGGGTGCAATAAAGCAGTGAAACTGTTCAATGTGGGCTTTACAGCAAGCTATCATATATAGATATAATTCTAATATAAGAAAAAGGTATTTGTTCTTGTTAACTGTCACCAAGTCACCTTTGACTTACCACAATCCTATGAATAAGAGACCCCCATTTAACCTGTCATCAGCCACCCTGCTCAGATCTTGCAGATTCCTTGATTGAGTCCATCCTTCTGTAATGTGGTCTTTTTCTTGTCCTACTGACTTCTGTCTTACCAAGCATTATTCTCTTTTCTAGTGAGTCATGTCTTCTCATGACATGTCCAAAGTGCAACTGTCTTAGTTCAGTCATCTTGGCTTCTAGGGAGAGTTCAGGCTTGATTTGTTCTAATATCCATTGATTTTTCTTTTTTAGCACTCCACAGTATCCCTAGAACTCTTCTCCAGCACCACATTTCAGATGAATTGATTTTCTTCCTATAAGCTTTGTTCAGCTTTCACAACCAAAGACAGAAATTGGAAATATGGTAACATGGGCAATCCTAACTTTAGTATTCAATGTTATATCTTTACACTTCAGAATCTTGTCTAGTTCCTTCATGGCTGCCCTTCTAAGTCCTTGGCCATTCCACATGGGCATATTGCCCACGCTAGAGCGACCTCCCCAGGAGGTCTTCTTCACCGGGTCTGCGCTAGAGCAGTTAAGAAAAGTGAGGTTCTAAACCTCAAACTGTTCTAGCACAGACCCGGGGGTAGCGCTGTGAGTTTTATAAAAACCACTCTCAAAAGTGGTTTTTATAAAACTTACCCACGCTGCCCCATAGCAGCCCCCGGTCAAGAACTGCAGGGACGCGGCAGCGCGCCCCTGCAGATCTGCCCAGGGGCAGGCTTCCAGCTGGCGCACCGTCCTAATTGGCGGAGCGCCGCCGGAAGCCGCCGGCCGCCATTTTGGGCACCACCGGGAGCCGCTGAGCGCCGCCAAGCGCCGCCGAAATTCGGCGGCGTTTGGAATGGCGGATCCACGCTCTTCAGAGGGACGGAGCAACCCGCTCTCGGGTAAGCTCCGCCCCTGCGTGCGCGGCCCCGTTTCGCCCCCCCCGTGAGGAAAGGACCCTTGTCTTCTGATTTCTTGATTGCAGTCTCCATTCTAACTGAGCCATGGTATGGAAAATCTTGAACTATTTCTACAAGCCAGGATTATATCATAAAACACCCCTGTGAATGTCATTGCAAGAAGGCTTTTTATAGGAAAGAGACAACAGCTAAGGAAAAATGGGCAATTTATCAAGATCTTCTGGAATTTGATCAAGAACACTATAGAATTAAATCAGTTGAAAACTTAAATGTCAGAAGGTTATAGTTTTCAATGGCTCTCTTATTGACAGATAGTAGCAAGGTTTAAAACTGGCAAAAACACTATATGATTTTGCATTGACTAAGATAGAATTTGAAAAACATCTATGCTCAGATGATGATTTGACTGGTAAGAGGTATAATTTTTTTATTAAAATGTTATTAAAAATATTAAAAATAGAGACAGCAGAAGAGTTGGTTAAAAACTGTATGATAAAGTGGACACAAAATGTTGGTCTTAATATACACTTGGAACAATGGTAGAAAATGTGGTTGAAAGGAATTAAATTATGGTATGATCTTAAAGCGAACTTTATGAGGTATTGTTGGTATTTGACACCAGAAAAATTGGCCAAAATGTATAAAGAAGCTTCTAATACATGTTAGAAATGCAAGCAACGAGTGGGATCTTTTTATCATATGTGGTAGACCTGTGAAAAGGCCAAAAAATTCTGGAATTAAATACATTCCATGGTGTATACAACTTTGAAACTTAATGTTTAATTGAAGCCAGAATTGTATTTGTTGGGATTAGTAGAAGATCAGTTGGAGAAAAAGTATGACAAGATACTTTGATATATGACCACTGGAGCAAGATTATTATACGCACCAAAAAAAAAAAAAAAATTCAACACTATCTTATGGTGATGTCATCCTAGAGTCTTCTTGATAAGATTTATTGAAAAGAAGGTTGCTTTCTTTTACTGCTGAAAGAGTATGATGTGTCCAGAGTCACCCAGTGGGCTTCCATGGCTGAATGGGGATTCAAACCTTGGTCTCCCAGATTGTAATCAAACACCCAAACCACTGCATCACTCTGACTCTGACTCCTCCTTTCCCCCCACCCCCGTAAAGATAGATTTTGGCTGAGAGGTGGTCAGCAGTCCAAGGCCATCTTTATGATAGAGCAGGAATCTGAACTGAGGTCTCCCTTCTCCAAATCTAGTATCTTAACTGTTACACCATACTGGCTATTTCACTACTATAGAGCTTGCTACAGAAGTAATGTCAGGATTGAAATAGTGGCAATAAAACAATCGAGGTGCTTAATTTGCATAACATGAAAATGTGCATAATGTGCATAATGTGTTTCGAATACAAACTTGCATAACATGCAGATTAAGTGATCCAAATTAGGTTCTCAAAGTGCTTTGACAGAACATTTGAGTTCCAGGAAAAAATTAAAAGACATAAATAGGTATTCTTATTATTAATAATATTATTTTTATTTATACCCTGTTTTTTTTCCTGGTAAGGAGTCAAAGCAGCTTACAATATTTAAAAAAAATTAAAATAGTTAAAAATCATGGAATACCAAAGTTAAAACCCAAATTAAACAAAGTTCAAATACATAATTAAAACTCAAACATTCAAAAATTCTGCATAGTTAATAATAGCCAGCACCTTTTATCAGACAGACCATAATCACATATTGAATGCCTGTTGGAATAAAAATGACTTTGACTATGGAAAGAGAGTAGGGAATTTAATATCTAGACCGTTACATACAATATCTAGATCACAACATACAAAAACATATCTCCCTATCTTATCAGTTGCTGGAGCAGTTTTGCAATATAAAACAACAGCTCCAAAGGGTGTGTTCTTGCATATACATTTGTGCATATGTGTTTGCACATGTGTGTTAAACACGGTTGGGGAAATAACTGAACAGATAGGATTGGACCCAAATCCAGTCAGTTAGATTTAGTTCCCACTCAAATCAATAAGGTGCTGACTTGAAGCCAAATTTAGTTCAATGGGGTCTAAGTTTAGCTATTTTGGACATTGCTTTCGAAATATAATTTTACAAAATTTAAGATGTGGATTGTCTGTTTCTTAACTCTTTTGGACCACAACATCCAGTTATGAGAGTGTTATAGTTAGGATGACCAATGGTTAAAGTTCATGGGAGTTGCAATCTAGAACATCTGGAGAGCTCCAGATTGTCCATTGAATCCATTGGTAGAGAGGCAAAACTGATACATAAACTGGTGTTCCAGTCATTGATACGTATGCCAGCCATGCAACTTGTCAAGCCAGAAGGAAGCCAGACATACACTGTGAGACCACTGCAATAACATTTTTTTCCTCTTGTGTCTGTCTTCACCCCTCCTTTGCCTCTCTACCCCTCGCCCCTTCTTCTAATTCTATTCTAACAGCCTACGGCAATGGAAATTTCTGAGCAATCACCCAATTGTTTCTCGCAGAGCAGCAGGCAGAGCAAAAGATATAAATATGCAAAAGGTACTTCCTTTCAGAATTGTGTGGCTAAGAAGCAGATGGGCAGCTGAACATGAGGCTCTTTCTTATCCAGAGAAAGTGCCCTCCTCTGTACAGACAGCACCCATCTGCCTTGAAATGACACCCTGCTTGGTGAGGGGGAGGAGGACTGAAGAACAATGTCAGATCTTATCAGATTATGCAAACAGTAGCAATGATCACCACTGCCATGTACAACTCTTTCTACTTCCTCACTAGTACATTCACTCTTTGCCACAGGAAGAGCCCTCCCAGCTTCTACACAAGGGCTACCTTCAAGTGCACTATCAGGAATAATTAGCTTTGTTTATCACTTGCGTTTATTTGTAGGGTGTGTGTTTGGGTTCTTTCAATATATTGGTTTTTGCTGCTTCCTTTCCCTTATCAGTGTATCTTACTGCTTATCATTTTTATACCTTCTATATCATACCCTCCAACTGCCTTGATTTAGCAGAGACAGTCCCAGTTAATCCTCTGTTGTCCTACTTTTTAGATGCTTTTAAGTTGCCCCAATTTTTTTCTTCCTCCTTCCAGTTCCTGCCTTTGTCCTCAGGTTACTTTGGTTGCTACGAATTGAGTTAAAAGTGCAAAAGTAGTTCGCACTCAATTAACTCAGCAGGGGAAAAAAGGGGAACCTTGCCCTTCCCAACTGGTTCACAAAAAAGCAAACTGCTACAGCATCTCTTAGCCTGTGTATTGTTCTTCATTAACAACTTTTGTCATCCTGATCTCACTTTGATGTGCCTTGGCTGCACACATCCCTGATTTCATCTGTGAAATGTTGGGAAACATCTTATATTTTGTAAGCTGCTCTGAATGTCTCCTTTTGCAAAGGAGAGAAATGTGGGGTTTGTAGTAATTTCTGCACAACATCACTATCCTGCAACAGCAGTGGGTTGTTTCTGGTCCAGGAGTCATGCTACCACACAACATCATCACTATCCAGCTGCTATCCCATCTCCAAGTGTTCAAAACTGTCTTATACTATTTTCAGGAAAAAAATCCATTAAGAGTCTCCTTTACCACTTCAATCCTGTCAACTGGCTCAGTGCAGTACCATAATAGCATTTGATAGCACCTCCTGTCCTCCTGGATCCAGGACTGGACAGGTTGTGGACCTGCCTAGCTTGTCTCTCCCTCAGCAACTTGCATGGTGTGGTAACTTCAAAATTTATCACCTCTTCACGTATATTTTAAATTTCTCCTTTGAGTTAAAACTTTTTTAAAAATATATTTTGTGTAAAAGTGCAATAGTGTACTGGCATTTCATGCCATTACAACATTGCTGAGCTAGTATGGCTTATAATCCCTCCCCCCAAAAACCCCCGATCAGCCAGGGGTGGTATGGTCCAGAAAGGGCCTACATCTCTTAAATCAATTCACCACCATCATCATGAACTACATAGCAGAAAATAGGCCTGGGTTGTACGTTTGAGCTCTAAGAAATATCCATAAATATTCACCCCAACTCTAGTTTTGAAGTTTTGCCACTCAAAATCTGCATTCACACTTCACGTTTGCATTGTGAGTATAGCATTTTTATTTTAAATCATTTGCTATTAGAGCATTCGAGAAGTGAGATGACAACAGGGTATATATACTAAGGTCATATGAAGTTTTGATAGCTGAGAAGGAAGCTCAGTGCTATTTGCTTTCTTGTTTCCTATCTACCTAAGCTGTAGGTAACACAAAAAGAGGTTAAAAATAACCTATGTTTCAAAAAGTAGGTATAGATTTAGCTGCTTTCAGTATTAGAATTCATTGAGGTATGTTTACTGAGAAGTAATGGTAGCCAAAGTAACATGGTAAATTCCATGACCATGCAAAGATTTGAACTTGGTCTCTCTCTTCCAAGTTCAGCACTTTAAACATTATTCTACATGGCTTCTCTCCGATAAATTGTAATTGTAAAAAATGGCATAGAGGTCTAAACATAATGGAAGAAAAATGTACCAATTAATGTGCCCAATTTGCATAATATGCAATAATATGCAAACTAGATGTCCAGATTTTAGAAAATGAGGTATGACAGTCCTAACTGCTGATTGGCTATACTTCAGTTTACACTGATAGTATTTTTGTTCCATGGAGCAACATCTTACTCTATGACCCAAATCCCTTCGGTTCCATACTCCTATGTAAATTCCTTTAAAACGTGCAATTGTTCTTTTTTTTTCTTTACTCATGTGCAACAGACATATTAAGTCCGCGTCTGTGTCTATGTAAGTAGAATTCCGCAAGGGTAACCAATTTGCATGTGCCTAAATCTTATATTTAATCCAAACTAGAGTACAGCCACTGAATCAGTTGAGTTTTCCTTCATGTTGACTCAATATTCAACAATTGGTTCAGTGGTTCTACTCTAGTATGGCTGAACTAGATTCCAGCCATACAGTTACACACTCTTGGATGGGATGTAACTGTTTGTCAGTACTTTTCTCACTGGGCTTGTAGAAGCAAGCCACTGTGCATTTTTCATTGCACAACAGGACAATAAAAAGCACATTGGCATATACTCGATTGTACAATGTCAGTATTCAGCAAGAGAGTGGTGCAGCACAATCATCATGTAATTACATGAATGTAGATTTACATTATGCAAGCACTAAATTTCCACTGGCTAAACAGAGGAATTAAGAGAAAGTAGGTGGGATGCAACCTGAAAACCTTCTCCATAGGACTAGAAAGCTCCAAATCCAGTTTTCAGGTATCCTCAAAAGCTACAGATATCACTGAGGTACCCACTGGTTTTACATCTTTAAAAAAGTCTTCAAATGAGGTTCTTGAAAACATCCTCCAATTTAAGAGAGTGGGATGCATTAATCATCCAATTTCAGTTTTTCTGTTTCTCCTCCTTCCAATTTTAAACTCAGATCATACCAAATGCCGAGATTTTTTTTTCCTAATCTTGAGTTCGTTCTAGGGCTGTTAGGGTGTCACTTACTGCAAGAGATGTGCCTTATTTGAGGGCTGGAAAGCCTGTCCCTTATAGTACTGGCAGGTGTCTCTTATTATAAGATATGTGCCCTTTATGAGGGTTAGAACACTTTTCCTTTCATATAGATTGATTGATCAAGATGCTAAAAAAAAAAATCCTTACTTTGGGATGTTAGCCTTTTATAAAAACAGAACTGTGGGCTTTACGTAATTTATTAATGTGGACAATATGTTAGTTTTACAGAGAAAGGTAAGCTAAGCGCAATCAATACTTTCATTCTGTTAATAACTGCTTTGAGATTGTCAGCCCTGCATGTCATAAATTTTAACTGCCCCTTATTGCTATTCTGAAACTTGGCAACACTAGTTCATCCTGAACTTTGAGATATTTTTAATTCTCATGAAAAAATGCTCCCAGTTTTTGTACATATTTCCCCTAACACATGCATTTTTCCAAGCAAATTTTCTAATGAAATGTATCTTAGAATATTGTTTATATTAACATGTGCATTCCTGGGTGCACTTTTTTGATTGGAGAATTCCACTGTAAAATTCAGAGAAGTACAAATAATGAAAGTAAGTTGAGTTTGGGTCTACATGTGGATCAAAAATGGAAATCAGGCAATTTTAGAGTAAAATGTGAACTGAATGCATTCTTTCCCCATCCACAGACCTGAGGCATTTTCACTTTCCAGTTATGCTCCATAGAGAATAGAAATCAAACAACTGGGCTCTAACCTGAACTTCTGTGCCATGTTAAGCAGTAAAAATCTTATAATATTCTGTGTCATATATATTTGCAAATTAATCTCAATAAACCCACATTTTGCCCTGGTGTTTTGGGTTAACAGATTCCAAAACAGATTTTCAAAACACTCGCTAATGAATTTGAGTCCAAAGAAACCATCAACCCCCCATGAATCAACCTGGCAAATGTCCAGACAGATTTTCTGCAAAAAGACAGCTTCCTCAGTCATTTGCTGGTGATGCACTTGATTTGCATCAGTACTACTTCAAGCTTCAGATAGGCACTATATAATCCAGGGTACGCAACTTGCCACCTGTAGGACTTATAAGGTCTCCACAACCACTTTGTAGCCTCCAATCCCCTCCCACAAACCATGTTAATGAAATTCAGCAGCAAACTATATCGTCAAAATAGGCTGCAAACAAAGCAAATACTTTTAAGAGGCACATTTCTTGCCTATGTCTCCCTGTAGATCTACAGAAATTCCCTCCCCTGTTTAATCTGATGGGGGTTTTCTGGTCAGCAACTTTGCAGAGGGGCCAAACCCAACCAACTAATATGTGACCATTTCCCCAGTGAGAACTCAGTCCTAACTGAACAAGGATGAACTGATACCCATTCCAGGCCAGCTGAAGCAGTGCTAAATCCAATCTCACTCAATCTACAGATACTGGAAATTACTTACAACTACCTAGCCTAAATCTGTACTGACACAGTGGCTGGGTTCCTGAACTGGAAGAGGTTTGGTATCTGGCATAACTCAGTTCCTCCCTCTCTCTAGACCAGAGCTTTCCAAACTGTGTGTCGTGACACATTAGTGTGTCAGCTGCAGTGTGTAGGTGTGTTGCACGAACATAACAGTTGGAGGGGCTGCCTCTCCCACTGCCATGGCAGGCCAGGCCTGGGTGAAGGGGCTGCCTCTGCCGCCACTGCCCTGGGCCAAGGAAGACCCTGCCTGGGGTGGTGGCAGGCCAGACTTGGGTGGAGGGGCTCCCTGCACTTACTGAATCACTTACTTACTTACTGTGTCACGAAATGTTGCATGTCTAAAAAGTGTGTCACCAACACGATAAGTTTGGAAAGCTCTGCTCTAGACCTTCTCCTTCCCCTTCCTGGGTCTTCTACTAGCAGGCCTTAGCCAGCAGAGCAGTTCTGCCACCAGGTGGCTCTGTTGGCAGATGTTTGAGATCACCTGGGAGAAAAGGATCTTCTTGCAGAAGGGCATTTCTCCACTCCATATCCTTGGGTAACAAAGAAGCATTAACTGTCCAAATAACTGCTTTTTATATTCATAATGTTACTAATCTAGATATCCCTTTTGCATTTTATTTTATATTTTTACACATAATTTAGAAAAGAATGTATCAAAACTGATCAAGAATAAAGAAAAGAATATTGAAAACAATGATGCAAACAATGAGCAACAAAAATTAGACTACAAAAAGAAACCTCTGCTTTACCATGCATAGTCCACTGAACTCCCAAATTTCATCTGTTTATTATCTGTGTAAACAGAATGCAAACATCCCTGCTAGTGTATCCATTTTAGAGAGCTGTAAAATTTTCAGTATCCATTTTCCAGCTGTTGATGACTATCAGATCTCCCAAAACCTAGCCCAAAAATCTCTTTCCTGTGACCGAGAAGTCTATAACCAGTGATGTTAAGGTGCTAAGTGTACTTTGTTCTGTTGCATTAATTAAAATAGATTATGGGTCTAAATAAAAGCCTAAGAAGTATTTTGTAAGATTGTGTGTAATATTGGTCTTGTTATGTGCCTTCAATCCATTTTTATGGCAGCTGTAAGGTGAACCTATCTTGGCAAGATTTGTCATTGCCTTCCTCTCAAACTGAGAGGATGTGACTGGTGAAAGGTCACCCAGGGGGTTTCCATGGCTAAGCGGGGATTCAAACCGTGGTCTCCAAGGGTCCAACGTACAAACCACAGCACCACACTGGCTCTGTGTAATATTAACCTCCAATAATCCTACACATAATGCCACCAACTGCACTACTTGGCCTTTAAAAACCCAGTCTGCCAAATATAGGCCATTTCCATTATAGTGCTATTATTCCACTTTTAACATCCTGTGGAATTCTGGGGTTTGTAGTTCACTGAGACCAAAGAGCTCTCGGGCTGAGCATTCTAAATGCCCCTCCCTAACCTGCAAACCCCAGGATTCCATAGGATGTTGAAAGTGGAATAATAGCACTATAATAGCAAAGTGTGGAAATAACCATACTGCATCACTTGGTTTAAATTTTAAAAAGCCAGATATTTTTGTGTGTAGAAATGAGCCACCTGTTTGGTTCAGAGCATATGCCTCTTCCAAATTAACAGGTGGATAGCTATATTAGATATGACAGGACTGATCATCCACTGCAGAGTTCTCTGCCTGTGACAATAGTTACATCTGAGCTCTATTTGTTTACACAGATCACCCTTTATAAGGGTGGTAGAAAAGCACATATATCGTTCAGTTAACTTTGGGGTAAGTTAGCTGTCACCTCTGGGATCAGCAACATACTAGTAATTATTTTTCAGAAGGTAGTAAAAGGATGGGGTATGACACACTTCTCCGTTTTATGCTTCTGTGGATACAAGACAGATGAGGCCATGAAAAGAAACTATTTCTTTTCACTGCCCTCTGCCAAATATGCTTCTTTTTTAGAAAGTCATTTTTTTTGACTTGGTCTCTGAGCTTTCCTTCAACAGAGGAGAGTGAAAGATTT